>JAODAL010053867.1:0-24996 GCA_025379985.1 Phyllomedusa bahiana | reverse complement strand
GGCCATCTTAATAGATAGCTCATTTTTTAACCTTAATTATCGCATGATCGGAAATTTCGATCCCAAAAAAACCTGCCTTTTTAAAACTTTTCGATAAAAATCGCCAACACTACTGTGACTCCTCTGTGAGACTGTTTCAACCAAAGACTTCCCCCTTCAACTTCCGTCTGTTCCCACCCGGCGCATCAATTTTTTTTTCGTGTCTTTTGCGGGATTTTCATGGGGGGCTCCCCGCGACAACCTTCACGGCCCAATGGGCCCCAACCGGATGTGGGTTTCTTCTGCAGACTGCAGCTCCCCCCCATCTGTCTAGGACCTTCTATGGGCCGGTGCGGGGTGGCCCCTGCCTTTTTTTTTGGCCCCTTTTGGGGCATAGGGGTGGTGACCAGTCCCGAAGCACTTTCTTTGCCCAGGATCACACTACCCCCTTTTGGGATGGGTGACCCACCAAACAAACTCCCTTCTTGCCATTCTTGCCCAAAACCCCGTCGGACCTGCACCCAAAATTTTTCCCTTGTAATCCACTCACCTTTGTTTGGCTGCCTCACCTAATGACGCTGCCTTTTCTTCTGGCTCCATCATTGCCCAATTTTCCCTCCAAAGAACTCCAAAGGGGCATCAGGTTACACTCTGACCCAGTATCAACTAACAGTGCCCCTTTTTCTCCTTCTAGTTCTGCTTCCCAAAACAGGATACTGGCAAAAGTCTACTCCCGCCTGGGTTTTGGGTTTTCTTTTGCCCCGCCACAGGGACGCCCAGCTACTGCGGCTTTGGTAGTTTAACCCCCGCTCTGCCCTTCACGTTCGCGACACCTGTGGATGTGGCCAACTGTTTACAACCCACCAAGGGGCCCCCCCTTGACCTTATGCACACCTGGGGGACCCTTTTGCGGTAGGACCCCGCTGTGGCTGATCTGAAAGGGGGGCTGTGGGAAGCCGAACACTTCTGGAGCTTGTGGCCGTTTTTTCCCCTTCATCGAGACCCCTCAAGGAAGTTCCTCAACTTGCTCATAAAGCCGGACCACATCTGTTAAAGACTCTGCTCCCTCTTTCTCTGCTTGCTTGGTTTTAACTCTCCCCAGCCCTTTTACCACTAGGGAAAGGTTCCTCTTCCCCTCTACACCGGCAAAGTAGCACGTAAAAACCAGTCACCTCTTTTCGGGCATCTCCCCCAATTTGTCCCGAAGGTTTATTGTGCAGTCCCACAATGAACTGGTCTCTTAGTATTTTAACACTTCAGGTAAGGCCCCGATGCCACGGGGTCTCGCCGCCTTATCCATTAAAATGTTTCCGCAGGGCATAGAGTACGCAAGGTTTCACCCCTCTTTTTTTTGCCGGTTGAAGAAGTAACTTCGCAGGTGCAAAAATTTGGTAAACCCCCCTTTGGGGCCCCTTCTAACAGCAAAAATATTTTTCCCATTTTCCCCCTTTCAACTCATTTGCACCATTCTGTCCCCTAACTCCCCCCCAAAGGCCCCCGGCTATCTCCCCCCAACCCCGGACAAAATGACATTTTTTAAATTTGTGCTACGCCCCTTTCTGTCCGTCCTGCAGTGCCCATTTTTTTCCCCGTCAAATTTGGGAGGATTGCAATAAGGCCCAAAGGGACAAACTCACTTGGGTGTGGCCTGGGCCGGCGCCATTGACCGAGGGAAGATCTCCCGCCGCAGCCCGTCCATAAACGTCGCGTATCCGCAACGACACGCCAAGTTTAAGCCCCATTTTCCGAGGGCGGTTTTCCCCCGGGAAAAAGCGAAGTCAAAACAAAGAACACACTCCAAAACCAGCTCAAAAACGGTTTTTTTTTACTAATTTTCTGGAACAAGAGGGGAACAGATCTCCCAAACACAAATTTACAAAACATCCTGGCCCCCTTTGCTGCACACGCGCCGCCAGAAGTTTACTCTCTGAAGCCCGGGAACTTTTACCAACCGTGGGGGTTCGGGAAAGGGCCGATAACCCCTTACCCTTTTTAATACCGTAACACCAACGGAAAATTGGTATGGTGGCAGTTCAGGGGCTCGTGTGCAGCAAGCCCCCTTACACAAAACAAAAAAGATTTACCCACTTCCCTCCAAATGCACGACAAACTTTCCCCACAGATGAACCGGTTCAAGTACTAATGGTGCACTATAAACTCTCCAAGTCCCTGAACAGGAGGAAATTTTTTTGGGAACCCCCCTTTGGCCTGTAACTGCGCCAACTAACTAAACTAATCAGGCCCTTTTCCACAGTCCTAACTCTTGCGGCACCACCCGAGGGACCTTAAAGATGGCCGGCAATTCCGTTCTCAGGGGCAATGGATGGGAAAGGGGTTCGGCTGGACAGTCCCCCCCTCTATCTTGGCACTTTTCCCTTTTTGTCCAGAGTTCTCCTTTTCTCCCCCCCGAGGCTTTTGTAAGACATCAGGGCCCCCCTGTCCCTGGAACACTGTAATCCGGCTCCTTTAGCCAGTCTCGTCTCTGCCCTTTTCCCCCAAATCTCGCAGCTTCTCAAAAGGGGCTGCTAAAATGTCCAGTCTTAACCTTCCTCATTGCATATACTGGGAAACTGGACATAGTGGCATCTTTTTGGGAAAAACATAAATTTACAAAGAAACATTTTACAACTGTCATGCATGGGTTTTTACTTAGAAACCAAGGAGGCTGTCCCACTTCCCACTAGCACATGCAGCCAACCTCTATTCTCGCATACACAGAGTAATGCAAAATCTTTTGTTTTTAATATGATTAACCCTTAAATATTTGCTGTATATTAACTCTCTCTAACACAATATAACTAGTTTTTGAATTAGAAATTTATTTGAGTAAATTTACAATTATTCAAGTGCCTTGAAATTGGCTTTGTGAGAGAGCCGAAATGCCGACTTGTCATGGGAAAAAAAAAAAAATAATTATATAAAATATATAATATATATATATATATATATAAATAATTTTATATATAAAAATAATATATTTTTGTTTTTTTTTATAATGACTATAAATTTTTTTTAAAATACTAACTAATTCTCATTCACACAGATTGTTTTATGGCATTCACTTTCAAAACCTTTAAAAATAAAAATTAGGGCATAAAACGAATGGAAGTCTTTTAAACCCAACTAATTTTTTTCACAGATATACGGTGGCACTTCCTTGAAGGATAAAATTCAACACTTTTTAAAAAGAAATATGGTAATAGTACCAACTTTAAAAATGCATAATTATTAAAATAAAACATCAATAAAGCATTAAGCGTGAATTCACGAAACTGGATCTGCTTTTCCGGAATACCTTAAACATGGATGAAGTTAGAAAAAGGATGGGAGGGGGGCATAAAAATACCTTTCCTTTTTAGGATTGCTTGGGGAAAATTTTTCAAGTTTCCCCTAAATATTTATAGCTATATGTAGAGAGTATACATTGGGGGAATTTAAAAAGGAAAAAAGGAGAATATCTGCATAAAAATTTTGGTTTCTCAAAAGGGAATTTTTTTCAAAAAATTTTCAAAAACCTAACAAAACTTACAAAACCCCTATTTTTGGGAATTTGGAGGGGGGGAACACCAAGCAAAAGTAAAAAAACTTTCCCTTTTTAAATTTTTTTTGAGATGCACTTTTAATTTTTTTTTGGGGCATATCCAAACCCACCGATTGGGGCCCTATTTTTTAACACTTGACATCACAAAAACCCCGGGGGTTGGAAAAACCTCCCATGGGATCACAAAAGGGGGGGCCATGTCAATCTTTGGAAAAGTACTAAAAAGCCTTTTCAAAATTTTTTTAACCCAAAAATTGCGACCTTTTTATTTGGGTTTAGGGCCCTATTTTTTGGAAACTGCAACTTGGGCTTAAATCACTTGAATTTTTTGTTTTTTTTTTTAAAGTGAGAAATTTCCCTATGGTTTTTGGATCAAATTGGTTTTTTTTTGTTTTCACTTGAAGGGACAAAGGGTTTTTCCCAACCAGCTGCACTATCCCTTTTTTAAGGCCTCTGACCCCATAATAAAAATTTAATAATAAAAATTTAAAAAAAAATAAAAAATAATAATAATCTTTTTTTTTAAAATAACCCCAAACCCAAAACTCTGCAGCACTTTAAATTTAGGGACATAAGTACAATAAAAACAAACATTACAAAAGAAAAAAGCACTTACAAAACAAAAGGGGGTGGGGGCCCCCCTGCTTGAAAAGAGCTTACAACCCATTTGGGGAAACACAGGGCTTTTTTTTGGGCCCCTTTTTTAAAAGGGGCCGTACTTTTCTTAAATTTTGGGGGGCATGCCCCCCCAAAATTTAAAAAGGGTTTAAACCAAACCCCTCTCATAGAAACAAAGGAAATTACCCCTCCTTCCCCAGCTCGTACAAAAAGTTTTGTTTTGTACGCGCAGGAAAAGTGACATTTTATTTTGCGGGCGATTCCCGCTCCTCGGGAGTCGCCGGGATCCCCCCCAAAAAGGTACACCCCGTGTGATGTTTTGAAAACCCCTTAAGGTTTGAAAATTTGTGGAAAAAAAGGTGAAAAACTGCTTATTTTTTACATGGGGGCCCCCACCAAATAGGCTTTTGGAACGGTTTAAATAAAAAAAAAAAAAGAAACAAACTTACCTACTTACCTTCCTCTACTACAACATGGGTCTCCCAAATCATCTGATTACCTTTCCTTCGCTTCCGAATGGGATGTGTCGATGTGTGGTCACATGACTGTTTACTTCAGGGGTTCCCGAACTCCAGTCCTCACGCCCCACCAGCAGGTCTTGTTTTTAGGATATCCCACAGAATGCTCTGACAATAATTAATAATAATAATCAAATCACTTGTGCACTGCAAAGAAAAGCCAGAAAACATGACCTGTTGGTGGGGTGTGAGGACTGGAGTTTGAGAACCCCTGGTTTACTTCTAAATAGTGATGTAAGGAGAGCAGCACTTGACCGCTGCAGCCAATTTTATTCAATACAGCACCTTTCATTCAATACAGGTGAGTTGTATGATTGGTATAAAGGTAAAATTAACGTTAGCATATACTTAAACATAAAGCAGTACAAATTGGTTTTTTTTCTTGTTTTTGTGTCCCTATAAGTCCATATATAATCTAAGGAGATATATAATTTTTCTTAAACAGCTCAGACTCAGGTCTGTTTGTCTATTTCCAAAATAAAAGATTTATTGACATTACAGAAATTATACAATTTTCATTTTGAGACTTCAGATCTAATATTACATGTTATTAAATTATACCCAAGCAATTCTTCTTTTTTGAGGCTTATCTGATTTGGCTGTGTTATTTATATAATCTCATACCATAATGGCCAAAATCAAAAAGAGGTTTCTTCATTTCTTCTTCTTTTCATGGGCATAGAATATTATCCTACCCCCACCTGAGCTCACAGCTTTTGTGCAGATGCAAATTAATGAGAGATAGCTATTTATAGCTGTGGTTTGTGCTACACTTATCACAACCACTGCAGACTTTTTAAAGAGAGAATGCACATACAGTATATCTTTCCCCAGGAAATAAATTTCCCATCCCAATGCTGCCTGGAACGTCACAAGCAACATTGATTGTCTGTTATATTACATTTATTAAGGAGTGATAACTTGTAATAATTGGATGTTAAATTAAAGAACTCTTTCCTAGTTATTGCCGTCTCAATTATAATTGTCATTTGCTGGCAGTTATGATGATATATGAGGGTTGTATTTTACTCAGTCGACCATGACCCGGTGAGTAATAGTCCCTCAGCTATAGGGGCACTGATGCGCTCGCTGGCTCTTAATGTAGTAGCTCAGTAGCTGATTGGAATATTAAGTTTCCGAGAGACTAACAGAAGCACAAATCCACATGGATATACATTACTGCACAGTTGAGAGTTCCCTCTGGCTATTTCTTTTTCTCTCTGCTGGTACATGTCCAACTTGTTTCAGTTTTGTTTTATGGTTATAGGAATCAGGTTTATGTGATAAGTTGTAAAGTCATAAAACCTGGGGAAAATACAAAGTCGCTTTCATTTAAGAATCACTTCTTCTAATTAGCTCTACGCAAAAACACAGAGATTAAAGCCATGAAAGTTCTATTATGTGGCAATAAGTAAATTCTGCATTCACTCATTAACTATTTTTCAGCATCCTAAATATGTGAAATTGCAAAATGATTAATGAAAATTTGCTCTACGCTTATTTTGGCAAAATAAGTATGAACAAAACAGTCAGTTTAGAATCTAAAATGTATCATGTAAAATACAAAACAATTCTAGAGGTAAGAAGCAATATGTGCATTGTAATTTTGGACTATAACCATAACATATATTAAATAAGTAATAAATAGCTTGAGTTGTAATCTGGACAGGGACAATGCATTTTGCTGCCCTACGCAAATGAAGTGCTCCCATGGGAAGTTCAAACCCTTTTGGCCTTTTGATTTGCACCTCCTCAACCTGCTGATCCCCCCCCAGTTAGCCAAAATTGGGGAAAAAACAAAATTTTGTAAACCATGGGTTGTAATTTTGGGGGGAGTACGGGGGGAAAGGGCCCCCCCACTTTTTTTTTTTGGGTGGGGGACCGTCCTCCCCAAACTTTTAAAAGGCCACTTCAAAAAAAAAAAAACCATATGAAAAAAGAGAATACATTAAGGGGGGAGAGCAGAGCACAGAGGGGGAAGAATTTCCCCTTTTTTGCCCCCCCTATTTTCTGTGCATTTTGGGGGACAGAGGGGTAGAAAGCCTCCATTTTTTCTTTTTTGGGAGGAGGGGGGCGCTAAAATTGGGTAGAGCAGGTGTCAGCGGGGGCTGTTTCACCCAACAGAACGCGCTCACAGTCCAGCACACTCTTTTCCTGGGGCTGAATTCCTTTTTCCCCCCCCCATACCACTTCCCCAATGTTCACCCCCCAACAGAGAGGAAGTGAAGCCCGCCGAATGCCAATTACACCCGACAAAAGCAGACAGGTAAGGAGGGGGCAAGGGTTGGGAAGCGTTGTGTGTGCATGTGAAGGGTATGTACTGTTTTATGTTTAATTTGTAAATCTGTACAGTCATGTTTTTTAAGCCATGTCAAGTCTTTCCCGGGACTTTTCCCCAGGGAAAAGAATGTTTAATGGGGCCGGCCCCGCAGCATTTTAAAAAAGGTGGAAAAGGCTACTTTTAAAAACCCCCGGGACATAGCAGAGCGCACAGTACACCCCACTATATGCCTTGTGATTATACCTTAAGGGTAAATTCATGCAGAAGATATGAATGCTGATTCTGGGACGGATTCAGTGCTGGATCTACCTCAGAACCGCTGTCCCATCCAGCAGGAAACTGATTTACATTATACCTTATGTAAAATGAGTGTCGTTGTTTAGATGAGTAATTTTTGCCGCAACTGTCAGTGGGCCCACACAGAATTTCTTCAAGGGATTTTAAAAACACCCAAAAAGCACTAAAACTCTTCAGGCAGTTTTGGGGTCCCGTTGCAAGCCAAATTTTTAACAAGAAGCAAAAAGACACAGTCATTGCCGAAAAACCCTCAGTGAAACAAACCCCCCAGGTGTAGTGTGTCTGTGTTCAAAAAAATTTTTATATAATAATAAATATATATAAAAATATAAAAAATATATATAAGCAAAATTTTTTGGGGTACCTTGTCTAAAGAGTCTCTGGGAAAAGTGTTTTAAAGTAATAATTTTCTGGGGGATTGGGGTAATATAATCTCTGTTGTACAGTGGTAAAGTAATTTTCTGGGGGATGGTGAATAATTCAGTAATGATTAACCCCCTTTGATGAGGCAAAAAATTACATTTCCCCGGGACTAAGACAAAGGCAGAAGGAGGAGCCCTTTCCCCATTTTATCCCGCATCCCCTGACATTTTTGGGGGTGGAAAAAAACTTTCCCGGGGTTTTTTGACGTCCCCGTGACCCTGCAATTGGGGGGGGGGGGTTTTGTGGGCATTGCCGGCATGATGAGTTAAAAAGTCCCCCATGAGACCCAAATATTCAGCAACAAAGCTGTGGGACTGATCTCAAATTTTTCATTGGGTCTGGAAAATTTACCCTTAAAAAAAAACCCCCAAAAGGGGGGAAAAGAAAAAAAAAAGGTAAAAAAAGAAAAAAAAAAAACTTTGTACATTCCCCTTTTTTCCACTTACAAGCGCCAATTGCTCCCCCCAAAAAAAATTTAAAAAAAAATAAAATATTTTTATATTTGGTAAGGTGCAGTGTTTGGATTTAGGGCCTTTAAAAAAAAAGTCAAGGAATTGCATTTTTTGTTTACCCCGTACGGTTCACGCCGCGGGGCCCCCCGCCAAGGACCGCCAAAGGTTTTGTTGGGCCCTTCCCTTAAATTGCCTGTCCTGTCCTGTTTTCCCTGTGGTCCTGTTTTCTGCACTCACCCCCTAGGGGAGCGCACGGGGAGCTTCCCCGCCCTTTTAAAAGGCTCCTGTTTTTGTAACTTTCCCCTTGGACCCGGGACCCCTTTATATAAGGGAAGTTCCTGCCTTTTCTCAAGGGCAGCCCTTGTTTTTTTTGTTTGTTGCAGTTTCTTTTGAGCTCCCGCCATTCTGGAATTTTAACCCCCGGTTGAGGTTCAGCTCCCCTTTTGGCCCCCCAGAGCTCCTTTACCATAATTTTTTGTTGTCTTCTGCGGGCCTGTACCCCTGTAACCCCGCTGGTTACCGTCCCGTTCCCGCCCTGGGGCCCGATGTTGTTTTACGTTGTATCCGCACCTGTGTTTCCATCCTGCAAACCCCGGGTGTCACCCCCAGGTTAGGCCAAAGGCAGGGGTTTCCCACTTGGGGGTCCCCCAGCTAAGTCCCCTCCCGCTTTTCGGGGGGCTCCGGGGAAAAAAAGGTTCCTTTTTAGACTCTGCTTCCCCCCGGGATGGTTCCCATATACCATTCGCTTGCCGGGGGACCACAGTGGGTCCACACCCGGATGTCAGCGGCGGCGCTTCAAAGTATGTGTTTTCGCCAAAACCGTTTTTCCAATTTCCCCCGCACATAAAATGGAGTAAAAAGTCTTATAAATGCCAAAGTAGTACCAATAAAATTTACAGTTCATCCCACAAAAAATGCCCTTACATAGCTCTGTATACCCGAAAAAAAAAAAAATTATTGGTATCAGAATACAGCGATGCATAAATATTGTTTTACACAATAAAAATACCTTTATTTTTTAAAGTGCTTCAACATAAAAAACTATATAAATTGGCCATCGTCATATAATCACTTTAACCCACAGAATAAAACTAACTTTTCATGGATACTGCATGGTGGGCGTGTTAAAAGTAAAAAAACACTACTAGGATTGCAGTATTTTTCCACTCAGCCTTCCAAAAAACAGATTGAAAAGTGATCAAAAACTCTTTCCCCCCAAAAAAATAATACCAATAAAAACGACAAGTCATCCCACAAAAACAAGCTGCTATACAGCTCCGTACACAAAAAAATTAAAACGTTGTGGCTCTCAGACTATGGCGATGCAAAAATGTGTTTTTCTTTTTGAATAAAAATATTTTTATTGTGTAAAAGCAGTAAAACAAAAAAAAAATATACAAATTGGGTATTGCTGTAATTTAATCAACCTGCTGAGTGAAGCTAGCTGTTATTTATACATCATGGTGACCGCTGTAAAAAATAAAAATAAAAAACACTACAAGGATTGCTGTGTTTTGTTCAAAACGCCTCAAAAAAACCTTGCATTGCGCAAATCGCGGCACATAGCATATCATTGGTAGTGTATGTAATGCGCCTATCGACGCTCATTGCAGTGCATAACATATCATTACTAGTTTATGTAATGTGCCTCGACATCCAATGCTCAATCCAGTGTTGCCATTGTTATTGCTGCAGTAGATACATTATATTTTCTTCACACAAGTTCAGAGCTGATTCTTCTTTATATTTCTAGTGAGACTTTCTCCGTGTCAATATAAACAAATACTAAACAGATCGTTGCACTCCCTACAGCACATTGCACTCAGCATAACTTTAGCATCAAGCAATTGAGATCAACAGAAGATATTATAAGACAAAATGAATGGGGCAGCATTGCTGGTTTATCACAGCAGCAAAAAGTGATGTTGGTGTGCAAGAGACAGGGCAAGTCCCCCGCACCTTTTGTTTCCATCAGGGGGAAGCAATCAGCTCCCTCCGCTGCACACAATGATGTCCGAGCAGCAGCAGCCTCTATACGAACACCACCGGCTATTTCTTTAAAGTGCGCTCTTATACAAGAACCGGTGAGTGGTGGACACATAGTCGAGTACTGGAAGGGTTCATAGGACTCTCACTGCCCTGGAGGCGGTGTCTAAGAGTGCAGGATTGAGCTCGTTTTCCTGGGGATGGGCGGGCTCTAAAAAGACCCTTTGTGTTGTAGACAGCAGAAGCCAGAACAGATCTGAGTCTTCTCCCTGCCCGACACATTGAAATTACACTACCATGATATCACGGCTTTTTTCGTTTTATTGTTCGGATTTTGTAAACAAAGGCCAAAAAAAAAGCATTGAAAAAGTTGCAAAAAACATTCTGTCCCGTGTTACAGGGTGCAATACTGTTTTTTTAAAGTTCTGCACATCTGCATAATAAATTGTTTATTGCCTCTGTGCACAATGCCCCTTGATAGGCCTTTTCTTACATACCAATGATATGCTGTGTTAGGGGAGGCCCACAGTGTATAATTTTTAGGCACTTTAAATGTGTCGGCCCGCGTAAATGCAACCAGTTTTGGTGTACTGTTATAGATGTAATTACAGCTTCCCCACCTGAATAGATAAAAATTTAAAACCTTACCATTTTCTCCCATTGACTTAAATGAGGGTTCGAAGTTCGATTCAACTCGAACTTCGACCGAACTTTAAAAGTCAGGTTGGGAATAAAAATTTTATGGTTTGATCACGAGTGTTAACCAAAAGGGTAAACCTCTTAAAGTTTCCCCGCTCTTACTTTGGGGCATTCTAATACGACATACACCCACAAAACCTGTTTTCAAAATCCAAATGCACTCCCCCCCCATTGTACGACCTCCCATGCGCCCAAACAGCAGTTTACACCCCATTTTCATTTTTGTCAACTTGGAAAAAAATGGTAAAAATAATTTGGGGTGCTTCTCTTCCAGGATTCATTGTAAAAATGTAAAATTTTCAGGTAAAGTTGCAGATTGTTGGATTTTTTTTTTTCAGAGCCTAAGGAAAATAAATTGTGAAACACCTGTGGGGTTTGTTTTACTGTTGGAAATATTCCAAAAGGGGTGTTTTTTCCATAGGGTCTTTTTAGGGAAGTTATTAAGTTTTAGCACTTTGGGGGTTCCAAAACATGAAAATTGCATTGAAAATGAGAGCACAGAGTCCAGTAGGTGCTCCTCCTACTCTGAGGCCTGTGACCTGTTCACATCTACCGCGTTCTAGTGAATAATGGATACAAATTGAAAATATGCAAAAAAAAAAAGTTTTATTTTCTGTAAAATACCTAGTGGGTTAATAAGCTTCCAAAATGCTTTTTAAAATACTTTAAGGCAACTAGTTTCTTAGACGGGGTTTTTATGGGAGTAACTAACATAAGCCCCCTAAAAGGGCCCATCAGAACTGGACTAAAACCCAAAAAAAAACTTTTTGTTAATTTTTTTGAAAATGTGAAAAAATTGCTACAAATTTCTAAGCCCCCTAAGACAAAAAATAACATTTAAAAAAATCCACCCATTAGACATATGGGGATGTTGTTTTCCTTTTTTAAGAGGAATAAAAAACAGAAATTTTGAACTTTGAAAATACAAATTTTTCCAGATTTTCACGATTTTGTATTTTTTTACAAATAAACAAGAATTGTTGGACCCAAATTTTCTTATTATTTTAAAACACCAAAGTGTCAGAAAAAAAAATTCTCTGTTCACAGGAAAAGGGAAAAAAATTAAAAAAATGACCATGTCAATTTTAAAAAAAATGAGACTCTGTCAGGCAGGTCAAAACTGGCTGTGGTGGTAAGCAACTCCTGATACCGTGTCAGGAGGTAGTCTGAGAGTTTCATCCACCCCCATCTCTCACCTCGGAAGTATGTTGTTTCCCTTTTTTTTAAAGAAATTAGAAAAAATAGCTACATTTTTCCCTTTTTTTATATATAATACAGAAGTTTCCCTACACTAATAAAAAAAGACATTATCATATTTTTCTCCTTTGACAGAAAGAATAAACCTTGCCCGTTGTAGGTCAAATAGGATTATTAAAATTAATTATGTTTCCCAAATGCCAGAATAATGAGAGATTTTTATTACTTTCTGCAAAGTCAACAGTTTACATACAAATCATTAGCATGCTGTTTCACCACATTGTTTCATAGAGCAAAGTTGCATTCTTTCATTCATGCATCCTGTCACTTCCTGGTCAGGCTGTGTATATAAGCTATATAAGATATTCAGACTTCTGATAATTAGCCTACATTAGTCTACACAAGATAAAAATCTCCTGCTACAAGGTCCAAAGATGCTTCAGAGCTAAAGTAAACAGTAGTAATTAGTGTCTTTTGTCTGAAAGATCAGATAACACAAAGCTTTCAAGCTGCAAGCAGTTCTGTGACCGTGTGATTAAGTCACTCCCTGCTTAAAAAAGACAAACGAGGGGAGAAAAACAAAAAAAGGTTGGGAAATAAAGAAACATGAACCCTCAAAGGGGGGGCAAAAAATTTTGTAGCCCCAAAAAAAAAAAAAAAAAAGAATATATTTGGAAAACTGTTCATTTACTTGTAACAGGTGAGCAGGTAAAAGGGGGAGGGACCCACGGACCACTGCCGGCTTGCCCGAGGGACGTAACAAACGGCCGTTGGGCATCTTCACAAGCCTTTGATGGGAAGGGTGGGGTTACCCAACAGCCACCAGGGGCCCTCAGAGCATCCCCCCCAGGGCATCTGACCAAAAAAGGCCAAAGTGCCAAAGGGGGCACCAACAAAAAGAAAAAAGATAAAGCGACTAGGGGTAATATGTGCAGGATAAACAACAAAGACAGGGCAAAAAAATCCAACCCGGAGGGAAACGTAAGGGAAAGGAAAATACATAGACAGACTGGAAACAACCCAAGAACAGACAGAACTTAAGCTAAACGCAGGCAAGGGAAACCCAAGGGCCCTCCAGGGGAAGAACTCAGGGAGAGAACAAGGGAAGGAAACTCGACAAAGCCAAAGGGGACCAACATAGAGACTAACCCAAAAATAAGGATACCATAAGGACACAAACAAGACAGCGTGTGCACATCGGACTGCTAACAAACAAGATAAGAAAACACACAGCAACCAGCACAACATGAGACACCAACAACACACCATGATGCAACAACAAGGATCAGGCAGGGAGTGTAGGGTGGAGCAGGCTTATAAACCCACAGGTGGAAGGGGATTGGTAGAGGAAGCCCAACCCCGCTGCACACTGTGGGTATAAATGAGTGCATGATGTGGCCGCCACCCTCTATAGAGAGACAGGGAAATAGGGCAGCAGCCAAGATGGAGGAGCAGCATGGCCAGCACGGTAAAAGCCACATAGCGACCGTAGGCGGCAAGTAGCGGCATCAGGAACGCACACGGTGACAGCAGCACCACGGCGAAGTTCAGGAACGTGGCACGGACCGTGACATTAGTATTCCTTACATGTTGGCCGAACAGTTATTATGGGCGAACAGTTCAATTTTAGTTCAATTTTGTCTCCAAAAATGTATTTGCATACATTAATCTGGCTTTTATATGTTTCTTTTGGGGTAATGGCTTCTTCCTGGCAGAGTGGCCTTTAAGCCCATGTTGATACAGTACTTGTTTCACTGTGGCAAATGACACAAACTTACCAGCTTCTGCCAGCAACTTCCCAAGCTCTTTTGCTTTTGTTCTTGGATTGATATGCAGATGTCAGACCAAAGCAGGTTCATCTCTGTGACACAAAACCAATCTCCTTCCTGAGCAGTATGATGCCTGGACATTCCCATCATGTTTGTACTTGTGTATAATTGTTTGCACAGATGAACGAGGCACCTACAGACAGGGCCGTTCCTAGGGGCGGGCAGGGCGGGCAGGGCGTGCGGTCGTCCGGGGCGCCACGGCTCCGCTCACCCGAGGGGGGCGCCGCGGCCGCCCTGCCCGCCCGGAGGAGCGCCCCTAACTCTGCGCGACTGTTTTATAAAAGCCGCGCAGAGCCAGCAGCTGCAGGGAGGAGGCGGGACGGATCGTATCAGCGTCGCAGGGGGTGCACAGTTTTCACCGCGCCCCCTGTGACGCTCGGTCTCCTCGGCTGGCAGCTCTGCCGCCGAGGAGATCCCTGGGCGATGCGTGCAGCGTAAGCAGCATGGTGACGTCACGCTGCTTACACCGCTCTGCAGCTCCCACTGCCGAGCAGCTCCGGACCGGGCCGTGCGGACCCAGGTGAGTACTCTTTTGTTATTTTATTATAATTACTTACAGGGGGGCATCCTGGCTACAAGGGGGCACCCTGGCTACAATGGGCGCACCCTGGCTACACGGGGGGCAGCCTGGCTACAAGGGGGGCACCCTGGCTACAATGGGGGCATCCTGGCTACAAGAGGGGCATCACTGGCTACAATGGGGGCATCCTGGCTACAAGAGGGGCACACTGGCTACAAGGGGGGCATCCTGGCTACAAGGGGGGCACACTGGCTACAAGGGGGCATCCTGGCTACAAGGGGGGCACACTGGCTACAAGGGGGCACACTGGCTACAATGAGGGCATCCTGGCTACAAGGGGAGCATCCTGGCTACAATGGGGGCATCCTGGCTACAATGGGGGCACACTGGATAAAATGGGGGCATCCTGGCTACAATGGGGGCACACTGGCTACAAGGGGGGGCACACTGGCTACAATGGGGGCATCCTGGCTACAATGGGGGCACACTGGCTACAATGGGGGCACACTGGCTACAATGGGGGCATCCTGGCTACAAGGGGGGCACACTGGCTACAATGGGGCACACTGGCTACAATGGGGGCATCCTGGCTACAAGGGGTGCACACTGGCTACAATGGGGGCACACTGGCTACAATGGGGCACACTGGCAAAAATGGGGGCATCATGGCTACAATGGGTGCACACTGGCTACAATGGGGGCACACTGGCTATAATGGAGGCACACTGGCTACAATGGGGGCACACTTGCTACAAGGGGGCATCACTGGCTACAGTGGGCATCACTGGCTACAAGTGGGACACACTGGCTACAAGGGGGTCACACTGGCTACAAGGGGGGCATCACTGGCTACAGGGGGGGCATCACTGGCTTACAGGGGGGGCATCACTGGCTACAAGGGGGGCATCACTGGCTAGAAGGGGGCACACTGGCTACAATGAGAGCATCTCTGGCTACAGGGGTGGGCATCACTGGCTACAGGGGGCATCACTGGCTACAGAGGGCATCACTGGCTACAAGGAGGGCATCTACTGGCTACAGGGGGCATCACTGGCTACAGGGGCATCTACTGATAACAGGAGGCATCTACTGATAACAGGGGGCATCAACTGGCTACAAGGGGGCACACTAGCTACAAGGGGGGGCATCACTGGCTACAGGGGGGCATCTCTGGCTACAAGGGGCCATCTCTGGCTACAAGGGGGGCATCTACTGGCTACAGGGGCATCTACTGGCTACAGTGGGCATCACTGGCTACAATGGGAGCATCACTGGCTACAATGGGGGCACACTAGCTACAATGGGGGCACACTGGCTACAATGGGGGCATCTCTGGCTACAGGGGGGCATCTCACTGGCTACAGGGGGCATCACTGGCTACAGGGGGCATCACTGGCTATAGGGGCATCAACTGATAACAGGGGGCATCAACTGGCTACAGGGGGCATCTACTGGCTACAGGGGGCTACTACCTGGCTATAGGGGGCTACTACATGGCTACCATATGAGATGCTATAGATGGGGAGTTTGTATAGAGATAGGAATTGGTTGGAAAATGCTGATAAAGTGAGGAGTCTTAAGATATTTGTTTTGTAAATTTTACAGTGAAGAGTCGGGAGTAGTCTTCATGGCGTCTGGGACAGATGGAGAAGAAGAAGAAGAGAAAGAGAACAACTCTTCAGAGACGTCTCCTGTGAGTCACTAGATATAACTTTACTGTAACCATTTATAGGTCTGCAGAGCCTGTGTTCAGCAGGTATCCATCACTGTATGCTGGTAATATTGGTTGAAGTATAATGGTTTGTATTCAGTAATGGTCAGTTTGTATTATTCAGTCACTATGTGCTGGTGATATGTGGTCATGGTGTGGTAGTATTATTCGGTCACTGTGTGCTGGTGATATGTGGTCTAGGTGGTCTTGGGATTCTGGTTGGTGTAGCAGTGTTATTTGGTAACTGTATGACTATTATCTAGTAATTTTATATGTAGCAGATTGTGGTAAAGCTTTCTGTATATTTTAGATTTGGTTGATGGTGATGCACTGTGTTTCATTATGGCACATTATGTTACATGGGGGGGGGGGGGGGGGCGAAATTTCTTCATCTCGCCCTGAGTGAAATTTAGCCTAGGAACTGCCCTGCCTACAGATATCTGGAAATTGCACCCAAGGATGATCCAGACTTGTGCAAGTCCATAATTCTCTTCCTGATATCTTGGCGGATTTCCTATGATATTAAACAAAGAAGCAGTGTGTTTCTGGTGTGCGTTTAAAATACATCCACAGGCGCGTCTCTAGTTAACTCAGATGTTGTCAATAAAGACATGGCATCATCATATGGGCTGTCCCAAATTGTTTAAAGGCATAGTAATCCCAGTGTATGTAAACTTTTGACTTTATAGAAAGTAATAATAATAATACCTTAAAAAATTCTCTCTTTCTCATTATTATGGCATTTTGCAAATATAAATAATTTTGGTAATCCTAATTGACCTAAACCGGGTAAGATTTATTTTGATATCATGTCAGATAGTGAGAAAAACATTCATATTTGTCTTTTTATATAGTGTATGTAAACTTCTGGTTTAAACTGTATATAAATATATATATGGGCACACATACTTATATTTATATAAGTACACATTTTCTAAACATATCTACATATATTATACATATTTATTTATTTAATGTTGCACTGGATCTTTACAGGCATTTGTCATGAACTGAGCAGTTCGGCAGTGTACATTAAATATCTCTTAAGTGGACAGAAACAAGGTCAATTCTTTCGCTAACAATTTATAGTCAGGGGAACTATTTTCTTTGAGTTTCATATTAATATTTTTAAAGGCTGTCATTTGGCACTAGCTTGCAGGCAGATGTGATTTCTTCTTATAGAGGTGACCTCTCTACCATTAAATTCCATGTCATTGTATGAGGAATATGCTTGCCTCGACAGGTAGGTTGACTGCATCTTCTGACCTCCACTGTTCTCATACTGTGAATCAAGCTGAGTACTACTTTGAAATACTGTTCATTAACAGCATGTTTAGAAGCAGAGCAATCCTTTCTGTTTTACTCCAAAAAGAAGCTTTTTCAATTTCAGGAGATCAACCTTCATGTTAAATACTGTATGAGGGGCAATGAAACAAAGCCACATTATTTTTTGGATTAAACCCTTTTAATTAAATGGAATATATTTTAGGCTGTATGTAATCATGAACATAGTATGTGTGAATCAGTAGACATGGACAGTTTAACAGGGCTTAAAATAATGAACAGGTAGAAGAGGAGTTTACTAAATAATAATTCAAGTCCATTGTATAATTTCAAAATGCTGATAAACATAAAACATCTACAACTTTAAAACTACCTGAAAGTCCTTCTTGTACCAACAAATCCCACCCACTGAGGCTTTGACTCCACAAGACCTCTGAGGGTTTCCTGTGAACAACTGTACCAAAATGTTAGCAGCAGATCTATTAAGTACTGTAAATTGCAACATTGGGCTTCCAAGACTTGGACTTTCAGAATGTCTCATGGATGTGCTGTAAGAATTGGGATTTGAGAAATTTGGAGCCCAGATCAATACGTTGAACTGCGAGTGGTATGTGTCAAAGTACATCTGTATGAATGCCAGGACCCAAGGATTTCCTGCAGAACATTGCCCAGAGTATGACACTATGTACATATGTTTGGTCTCTTTCCAGATTGCATACTAGTGGCATATCTTTCACAGGTGATTGGTTCAAAGAAAACATGCGTTATCAGACAAGGTAACTTTTCTCCATTGCTCTATGCAGCCCCATTCACAAAAAGCTGCAACACACTGTATGTTCTGAAACCTTACAAATGTAATCAGTATCAATTTTTCCACAATTTGTGCTGCATTAGCTTTTCTGTGGAGTCAGATCAGATGGGCTACCATTCTTTCCCTATGCAAACCATTGAGCCTTTAGTGCAAAAGACCATGTCGCTGATCAGGTTGCCTTTTGCACTGTTTTCTTACTATGCCATGCCCAGTGAAACAGGGGTTCACAACCATCCACTTTTGAATTTATCTAATTTTGTTGTTTAGCTATCATAATTTAGTCCTTGTCAAAATTGCTTGGATCCTTACAGGTTTCCCATTTTTCCTACTTTCAATACATTCCCCTCAAAAAAAATTGCTGCTTATAAGTGTTGTACTTTTAATTACAGTCAAATTAAAATTTGACCCAATTTTCTGAGTGCTTCCATTGGCCAAAATTAAAGTTTGCTGTGAAGTGAAAGAAAAAATCTCTAACCGTAACTGTAACCCTAAGTAGCCCCTGCTACCAAGAAGTAAGTTAATGGGGTTATCTGGAACTATATTTCTATTTGTTATAGAGCTCACAACTTAATTATATTGAACTTTGATACTCTTTAAAAATTATTTACCTGTTCTGCTTTACAAAAGCAGACAGAGGGCCCTTTACTTCCCTCCTTCCTACGTCTTGCATACCATGTATCCATTGATCACATGCTTTTGCTTCTGCCTTAATGGACATTTTGTAATCACTCAGTGGGTGTGCTTTGAAGCCAGGCTCAGCTCAGAAACACTCCCCTGTAGTGGGTGTGATCTGAGCAGAGAAAGATCTGGCTGCATATAGTGATGTTATTCTTTCCTTCTAGTCTCAGCAGCAGAAGCGATTAGAGGGGAGAGGGAAATGTTTGATAGCTCTGCATTAATTACTATTACTAATGAAAGCAGTAAACTGCATTAAAAAGCCTGGGGGGTTGTTTATGGTACAACTGTGTTCTAGGACTGTTCACATAGTGACTCATCACTGCTAGCTGCTAGAGTCTAGGTACAACATATATGAACATTGGCGCTGACAGGCCGATTCTAAATAGCTTTAAGGCAGTGTAGAATGTGCCAGTATGCATTAACCTGTTCTACTGCATGTCATACAGTACATACAGGCACAGTGAAGTGCCAATACAAGCAAGTCAAGCTCAGGCAGACCATCTTTAACCTGGTTTGGCTGTTCTAACTGTTCTGCGCCTAGATTTGGTGTAAAAGATTCATAAATGTATCTACTTCTACAAATGGGATGCGACATGCCCCCAGAACGCCCCTAATCTTTGACGCACTAAAAAGTGTCTTTGGTGCGTTACTAAGGCACTTATCACGCCAAAGTTTTGAGTGCACTTGTTCATACATTCTTTTTTTGGCTCAAAGTACACCAGAAAACTGGTGCAGCCTCGTTCATACATGTCGCCCTAGGTGTCTTCATTACAGTGTACTGATAGGAAGAGCTGTCTTTCTGATAAATTTGCTGAAAAAAACTTTTCAGTCAGAAGACTTATTTGATTGAATGAATGTGCATTAGGACCTCTGAATTTATCCAGCAGCAGTCAGAAAAAAAAGTCTGCTTACTGCTCTTTACGTAATAATAGTGCCAGGGTAAAGCATCATGAGATGCTGCCCTGACATCACTGTGTACACGAATGATGCCCCATCCCCTACAGCAGGCACACAGCTTTCCCAAGGTCAAAAACTGATTTCTATGGGGGATGTGACATTCCCCACAGTAATCAGAGATACAATGAAGGAATTGTTGTGTACCTGCTGTGGGGGGGTGTACAGCACATGCATAGAAATATATAACCCAAATTATATATAATTGTACATATTATAGGTGAGGAAAGAATGTTTTTTTTTTTTTTTTTTTACCATGTTGCAAACTGTTTGATAAACTGTATTATAACACAGCCTGCTGCAGACAACCAGGAAGTGAAGTGAAGTAGAGATGAAGGAGGCATGGAGGTGTAAATGTTTGAGAATGATGATGTAAGGGTGCAGGGCAGGGCTCTGCAGTGCTAGAAGGATTAAGGGGCGGGTGCAGAGAGGTCCTAGACTGCAACTGCAATAGATTCTGGAACTTGTAGGAAAGATATGCTGGAGAATTACTGACACTCCCACAACTAGGGAAATTCCCTGATCTTGATAGATGGATAAAGAGGCAAAAGAACATAAACACATGAAAAATAAATTCTGTTTATAGTGTTCTCTGAAATCTTTAAACTCCGGGATAACCCATTGAACCATACAAAGGCCATAAAACCCTAATCCTAATTGGGCTTAAATTGAGACACAATGAAAAATTGGCTTTTGAGACCTCAGTTCAGTTCAACCAGTTTCAAATTGCACAAGACTACTGCCTAGTACATCTTACCCTTTGAAAGGTGTCATTGTCACACAAAAATCAATGTTATTCATTGTCAGTGATTTTAATGTTATGATTGATTCGTGAACATAATGAGGTAAAATTATGAATAAATTCATATCAGATTTTAGGCATCATGCAAGAATTTGCAGGGTGGAAAGTTAAGTTTGTCCAATATTTCAACATTATAGATTTTTAATCTGATCTTTTAGGAAACAAACATTGCCAAGAAACAAAGGGACAAAAAAATAGTTTTATTTTTGCTTCTCAGCATTCTTGTAGCCATAACTTTATTAATTTTAGGTCAACAGACATGCATGAGGCCTCATTTTTTGTGAGATTAGATGTCTTCATTCTTTAGATGTTATTTTACATACATATTCTGACAAAAATAAACTTTTTATTTTAATTTTATACATTACATATACTCAGACACCCAAAAGAATATACCTGATTTATAGAATAGGTTTTTATAGTTGTAGTGATACCTTTTATAGACAGTATCTCACAAAAGTGAGTACAGCCCTCGCAGTTTTGTAAATATTGTATTTGGTATTCTATCTTTTCATAGGAAAACACTGAGGATATGACACTTTAATACAATGTAAAGAAGTCAATGTACAACTTGTATAACAGCATACATTTTGTGTGCCCTCAAAATAACTCAATGTCTAAACCGCTTGCAACAAAATGGGGTATACCTCTAAGAGAAAATGTACAAATTGTACCCAAAGTGTCAATATTTTATGTGGCCACCATTATTTTCCAGCACTGCCTTAACTCTCTTCAGCATGGAGTTTACTATTGCTTCATAGATTGCCACTGGAATCCTCTTCCACTCCTTCATTAAAATATCCAAAGTTGGTGAATGTTAGAGACCTTGCGCTCCTCCACCTTACATTTGAGGATGCCCCACAGATGCTCAATAATGTCTAGGTCTGGAGAAATGCTTGCCCAGTCCAGCACCATTTTTGTTAGCAAGGGTTGTTATATTGAAATACTGCCCTGCTTCCCTCAGTGAACTGTAGCTCCCCACAGCCAGCAGCACTCATGCAGACCCAGTACAATTTCCCAAAACAGACCTAACTACAACCTCTTCTGTGCTTGAGCATTCCACCCTGTTTGTGAAAGCAACACTTCTTCTATGAAAAATCATTCTTTTTGAATGGGTGACCCTATTTATTAACTCCACACTGCAAATGTGCTGCAACTCAGCAACTCTCAGCTTTCTCTTCCCTTGCCATTCTTGTAAAAGGGTAAGCCATGATGTTCATTCCTAGACCACTCCATCTGGTCCACAGGTCACCAAACTCATCACTGTCTATCATCATCTCACTCTCTCACAGTGAGCAAGGGTGAGAAGCGCCTGAAACGCGTCTGTTGATAGCCTGCTGTAGTAGGTTTGTTGCCCATGTGTCTGTTTCCTACTTGTTGAAGAAATAAAGTTTTCGCTTTTACTGCAAACCGAGCTGTGGATTTCACTGTGGTGTCAGCTGATTGTGGATTGACACCCGGATATCCTGTTTCGTTGTTTGTTTGCTGCATACCCGCCGGGCCGGTGGTCAGCTCGAAGAAGCAGGACAGCGATTTGCAGATCTCAGCTATACATTTAAAGGCAGCCCGTGGAGGTGAGATGGCTTTTCTATTTTTTCTTGACAGTTCACACATAGTTTGACATAAAGCTGGCATGAATATTTAGCCCATTTTGCAGAGTCTAAATTTTTTGCATTAACTTAAATTCCCATTCCTTTCTCTCCCTCTGCGTTTTAAAGTGTCCCATTAAAACCATAATCTTTTAAATCTTCAATAGAATGGTCATCTATGGAGAAGTGTTGTGCCACTGGAAGATCAGTTCTGCTGTTATTAATAGTGAATCTGTGTGAGTTCATACGCTGGCTGAGTCTCTGTCCTGTTTCCACCACATAGAGGCCTGTGATGGGACATTGCATACACATAATCAGATACACCACATTGCTAGACCTGCAGGAAAATGTCCCCCTAATTCTGTGCACCTGTTGGGATTGTGGGACAGGTACACTGTCAGTGGTGTGGATGTGTCTGCAGGTCTTGCACCTGTTCTGTAGGCAGGGTGAGGTGCCATTTTCAGTTGGGGCCTTCAGGGCACTCCGGACAATAATACGCCGCAGGTTTGGTGGTTACCAAAAGGAAAGGAGAGGGGGAACTGGGAATATTTCTTTGTCTGTTGTCCCTATGTAGTACAGGTTGAAGTTCCTTGGCAATCTTTCGTAGGATCTCCAGCTGTGGGTTGTAGGTTGTACAACTAGGGGCACTCGTTCTTCCTTCTGGGTCTCTTTGTATGTAAGTAGACTGTCTCTGTTGATGGTGGCCGCTTTGCTGATTCTATTGTCCGTCACTTTTGGCCTGTATCCCAATTGGAGAAATTTTGTCCTCAGATCCAGGAGGTGCTTGTCCAGGTCTGCCTTGTCAGAGCAAATACGATTGTGCCATATAGCCTGGCTGTATATAATGGATTGTTTTGTGTGCTTGGGGTGGAAGCTGTCGTTTCTGAGGTAGGCCGTTCTGTCTGTGGGTTTGTGGTATACTGATGTGAGTAGCCGTTGGTCTTTGATGTGTATTGTAGTATCCAGAAAGTGGATTTTGCTCTCTGAATAGGTAAGTTTAAGGTTGATGGTGGGGTGGAAGTTAATGAAGTCATTATGGAATTTAAGTAGGGCCTCCTCGCCAGATGACAGTCCAGATGACAAGGATATCATCAATGTAATGAAGGTACATCATGGGTCTGGTGATGCATGTGGATAGGTATGCTCCTTCCAGTTCAGCCATAAAGAGGTTTGCATACTGGGGCGCACATCTGGACCCCATTGAGAAGCAAAGTAAAATCTGAGATCTTAGGGAAACTAAAGAAACAGGTCCATAACCTAACCCTGCAGGAACAGAAGGCTATCACCTCACTGAAAGAAAATCAGGACATAATAAAAAAAACAGCTGACAAAGGGGGCGCAATAGTCATGATGAACACCTCTGACTATATCCAGGAAGCAAAGAGGCAGCTGTCCAACCCAGCCCATTACTCCAAACTTGACAGTGATCCCACAGAGGACTTTATAAAACATCTAAAGAATATGATCAAGAAGTTTCCAACTCAGGTCCAGAGGCAGGTAGAGGGGCTCATCCAGCAGATCCCAGGCCGGGCTGCTTCTTCATGCTCCCCAAGATCCACAAAAAAGGAAAACCCGGGGAGGCCAATCATTTTGGAAATTGGGACACTGACAGAGAATACCCTCAGGTTGGCGGGGAAAATCTCCAAACCCCCTGGTCAAAATACTCCTAGCAAACACCCGGGACACCAGGGACCCTTTTTAAACCCAATCAATGCCCTCGGCCCCATTTTCCTGAGGGAAACCTTTTTTGGGCCACCAGGGAAATGAAAATTTTCCTTTATACAAAATCCCCCACAAGGAGGGAGGCAGCATTTGGGGGCGCACCGGGAAAAAACAAAACCCCCCAGAAAAACCCTCACACAGCTATAAAATTTCATCCTCACCCCACAACTATTTCCCCTTTTGGGAAAAGGACCAAATACTACAGCAAGGGAAAAAACTTAAAGGGGGTTTCCGGGATGTCCCCCCCCCAAATTTAAATAAACCTTTTTAAATGGCTGAAGGAAGGAGAAATACCTACCCACATGCACCACCAGCCCATGAGTCCCTCTTTTTACATCGAGAAAACCTTGTCATCTGGACTGTGGAGGGGAGGGGCCCTACTTAAATTCCATAATGCCCTTTAATAATTCCCCACCCCACCAAAAAACCAAAAAACTTACCTATTCAGAGCGAAAATTTCCCCTTTCTGGATACAACAATACCCCTTTAAAAGGGACCCGGAAACTCACATCATATACCACAAACCAAAACAGAAGGCCCTACCCCCAAAACCCGACAGCTTCCACCCCAAGCACACAAAAAAAATTCAATTATATACAGCCGGGGTATAGGGGAAAAATCGTTTTTTACTCGCCCAAGGCAGACCGGGCAAGCACCCCCCCGGATCTGAGGAAAAAAATTTCCCCCCTTTGGGATCCCGGCCAAAAGTGAGGGACAATAAAATCAGCAAACCCGGGCCCGCCTCCCAAAAGGACTGTCTACTTCTAAAAAAAGAGACCCAGAAGGAAAAAACGATCCCCCAAAGTTTTACAACCTAAAAAACACACAGCTGAAATTATACGAAGATTGCCGGGGAACTTCAACCTGAATAATGGGGAAAACGGGACTCAAAAAAAATATTCCCGTCCCCCCTTTCCCTTTTTCTTTCGGAACCCCCCAAACCCTTTCGGCGTTTTTTTTTGCCCGGAGTCCCCAAAAGGGCCCCAACTAAAATGGCACCTCCCCCTCCCCCTGCAGAACAGGTGCAAGCCCCTTGCGGGGAACATCCACACAGGGGACATTGTACCTTTTCCCCAAAAACCCAACAGGGGGCACGGGAAATTAG
>JAODAL010053866.1:0-24996 GCA_025379985.1 Phyllomedusa bahiana | reverse complement strand
CCCCCCCCCCCCCCCCCCCACTTTTTTAAAAAAACCCTTTTGCGGCCTGGTGCAGAGATTAGAGCCCCTATGCTGTAGCAGTGCTGTTGCAGACATTAGAGCCCCTATGCTATAGCAGTGCTGGTGCAGACATTAGAGCCCCTTTGCTGTAGCAGTGCTGGTGCAGACATTAGAGCCCCTATGCTGTAGCAGTGCTGGTGCAGACATTAGAGCCCCTATGCTGTAGCAGTGCTGGTGCAGACATTAGAGCCCCTTTGCTGTAGCAGTGCTGGTGCAGACATTAGAGCCCCTTTGCTGTAGCGGTGCTGGTGCAGACATTAGAGCCCCTTTGCTGTAGCAGTGCTGGTGCAGACATTAGAGCCCCTTTGCTGTAGCAGTGCTGGTGCAGACATTAGAGCCCCTATGCTGTAGCAGTGCTGGTGCAGACATTAGAGCCCCTATGCTGTAGCAGTGCTGGGTTGTCTGTGGAATCTCTTGGCAATCTGCATGCACTGAAAATGAAATTTAAAAATAACATTGAATCTTTGCCGGTATCACACATCGATGACTCCATTCATTGCAGTTATCACATAAAGTGAGGCTGTGTGGGGTGGACATGGTACTCTGGTCTCAGTCATAGTAGGTCAGGATTTGCAGTATCCATCTGTGCTGCTCCAGTTTGATCTTCACCACCCCTGCAT
Organism: Phyllomedusa bahiana; assembly: GCA_025379985.1. Classification (NCBI taxonomy): domain Eukaryota; kingdom Metazoa; phylum Chordata; class Amphibia; order Anura; family Hylidae; genus Phyllomedusa; species Phyllomedusa bahiana. The sequence goes on along the minus strand of JAODAL010053866.1, from coordinate 24,316 downwards.
ACTAATAAAGGTCACACTTGGTTTTTAGTAATTCAACACTTATTTAAAAAAAAAACAACTAATTGGCCTTTGGAATTTTCTGACTTGGCAAGAACGCAACACATTTCTTACTGTACCATGATCAGTCTTCTGTCACTGGATAATCCAACCATTGTGTAGAAAAAAATCACTATAAAATTCTTATATTGGCATTTTAGTCTAATATCAGCACAAAAACAAAGCATCTTTCTGCTCTTACTGGAGATAACAACATAGGGTAACATTCTCCTGCTATCACTAGATGTTCCTTCAGGTCTCAGCTCATGCTCCCATCTGTGCAATGCAATATGTTCACATAATTCATGATTTCATTTCAGCAGTAACCTTCTCAGAACAGAACCCAATAATGTCCCATACTATCTGCTGAGTCCTAACCTGCCCTATCCAGACAGTCTCTCATCTAATCAGTCACAGAATATTCGAATAAAACACTAGGCCATCTATGAATTCATATGTGGCATTTTTTTGCAAATATTGGGCCAAAAAACTGCTGTCACAATGTTATGTAGATGGCACAACACACTGTAATACGCCTAGAATGAGCCAAAATTTGATGCAAAACTGCCATACAAAGTTTCGCGCGTTACACTCTATGCACCAAAAATTTGGCCCATAACAATTTCATTCATATTGTCATATTATACACTCCTGTATATTTATATAGAAGGGGTGTGTCAGCGCCAAGTAGAAACAATGGTGTATGTGATTTCATAGATGTTGCCCTTAAAGGGGTTGTCTCACTACATTGATTCATCTTGCCTCAGTCTTGTTTTCTTGGTTTCACTGTGAATTCAGGGGCGTGTTAACTGGCTTCCACTAGGCTGCAGTAGAAGCCAGGTCTGTAGCTATAGCAACCAGTGCTGGCAGCCTATCAGGTCTGTAGCCATAGTGACCAGTGCCTGCAGCCTATCTGGAGAGATTGTACAGGTCTGTAGCTATAGTGACCAGTAATGGCAGCCTATCATGAGAGATCAATCAGGTCTGTAGCTATAGTGACCTGAGGAGCTGATGCAGTATATACAAGAGGGGATATCTCAGAATAGGTAGGACACAGTTAATGGACACATATTGCAAAGTGACTTGTTTTTGCAAGATCTTTAACATAAAGAGCAGCAACCCTTGTAGTGAGACAACCCCTTTAATGTTTTCTATGTCATATAAACCCTCACTACACCAGGACTTCCTATTTCACAATTACCTGTTCTTCAACTACTAATATAAGCCCTAGAGGATGTTTATGTGTCTTTCCTTGTAATGTCTCATGATTTTTTTCCCTATATAAACAATAACATAAACCTCATATCATGCAATAAACATTAAATTACAGTCAACGGTCATACATAAAATGTCTTTTTTGTGACTTTTGACCGGGCACCGTATGGAGAAATTATTATCTTCTCCTAAACTCACTACTGTTGTTAGTTAAACATGCTTTGTGTGGTCTTCTTTGCCATTGGAAACACTGCATAAAGATCCATGAACACTAACATATAAACATACATGCAAACGAACATTCAATAGACAAGGGCTGCCCATCAAACTGACAGAATTCTTTCATATCTGGTTGAGCTAAAACTAAAAACAATGGGAGTAGTAGTACAAAAGAGAAAAAAAAAATCAAGGTTCACTTTTTATGTGCCCCGGGGCTTAATTTCAATTTAAAGTGGTATCATTAAACTCAGTCACTAAAATCTTTTTTTTACTCTGCAAAAAAACAGAAAAGTAATCCACCCCCCACGCAGCTAAACTTTTGGGGGAAAGGTAAGGCAATTTTGCTGGGTAATGGTACAATAAAAAACATTTAAAGGGAAGTATCATCAAACTGATTTATTTTTTAAATTCACTTTTTTATGTTAACACATTTTTACAAAATTTTGTTTTTTTTTTTTTTTTTATTTTCCATACACTTTCTTTATTTTAAAAAATTTTTAAGTCCGCAGTTCTCCCCTTGGCCGTGGGCCTAAAAATAGTCTGCATTCCCTGTTCTGTAGAGAAAGATTTTCATTTTGTTTTATCGACAAAGAGGGTAAAAACTGAAAGGAGACACCAGTGTCAATAGATAACACAGGATCCACCAGTCCCAAGAGGAGATAGTCACAGTTCACACTTTCACCGCCCTGCACAGCATATTAGCTTAGTAAATTTATATTCATAGTTTTAAACATATGACATATAAAGCACTTCTACATCATGAAAAAAGTTCACATTTGAAAAACATGCAAGTATAACCAGGTAAGGATCTGGAAGGACAACCGGCTGTGAACGCACACAAAGCAATGTTTCAAAGGTCACCGCCCTCTTTGTCAAGCATGCGTGGAAGTGATCAGTTCTCCTTTTATACCAAATACAATTTAACCCTTGCTTATCTATTAATAACATTTAAAAAATTTTAAACATTACCTTTTTGAGGGCGCAGTGAGCTTTCCACCTTTCCCTAATGCCCCTTTTGATATGCAGATGTTTGTGTGGGGGTAAAAGGGAATCAAAACATACACGCCTTAATGGTGCTTCCATAAGGAGAGATGTTCCCTTCTCATACCCACTCATTCCTCCCCCCAGTAAGCCATTTTCGCTTGTCTACACGATGAGGGGGAAAAACCCCGGGGAAGGTATGAATGAGCAAAAATTTGGGTTTTACAATTTTTCCCTTTTGCTTCCAAAATTCAGTGAATCGAAGTAAATTGAGGTTTTGTTAAAACTATAGAGGGGCGTAAGCTTTAGTTTTCCCCAATCCTAACCTTTTATAAAAAAACCTCTCATTTTTAAATCCTCATTAAGTCCCTTTGGACTTTTAGCATCTAAGTTAACGATCCAAAACGCTTCTCTCTTCAAGTGATTACGTTTTATTTCCTCAAAGGTGTTACCTCTAACTTTCTCCAACACACACCACTTCAATTCTGATACATTATGTCTCAATTCATACTAATGCCTCGCAAGGTATTTACCTGGTTATACTTGCATGTTTTTCAAGTGTGAACTTTTTTCATGATGCAGAAGCGCTTTATATGTCATATGTTTAAAACTATGAAAATACATTTACTAAGCTAATATGCTGTGCAGCGGCTCTTCATCATTTACTATGTGCAACGCTATTGAAATAAGGGATTGAGGAAACCCTATGGAATACCTGCTACATGCAAAGTATCATTTATATCTACAAGCGGTTAACAAAAAATAGGGCAAAGTTACATATTTATAGCTTTGCTACAGCATTTCTAGGCGCATTACTGCTGGAACAGGTGGAACACTTTCAAAGGGGTATACCTGAGCCAGAAGTGACTCGCTAGCGCTAGAATGAGCCTGATTTATGACCCACTGTAGAGCGGGTTCATAAATCAGGCGCATTTTAGACTAATGTTATTAACACGCCAAATTTCATACATGTCGCCCATTATGTACACTTTTTAAAAATTATTATTTACAAAGGTTTAATACTTACAGCTTCACCTGGGGGTTTGCATCTAGTGATGAGCAAACAGTAAACTGTTAGAGTTCAAGTCGAACTTCGAACAGTAGTGGTGTTCAGTTCGAGGTTTGATTCGAACTCAAACTCGAACCCCATTAAAGTCAATGGGAGAAGATGTTCGGGTTAATTTTTATACCTATACAGGTGAGGAGAACCTGGAATTACCATCCTGTGACAGAGTGTCTGGACTGGTCATAGAAGGAGTGCATATTTGCCCAAGATTCCTAATGTCTACCAGGTAAAAAGTAACCAGAAAATAGAAGTGTCAGAGATCTAAAGATCTCTATGTGTGGGCTTTATGTAAAACCCATTTGCCAGGGCTGCTTTGCTGGAGTGGGGATAGCGAGGGTGGGCCCCCACTCCACCTGGACAGTCCGGGTCTTGGGCTGTCTGATTAAGTTTAGGTGTGTCTGCCTCATATAAGGCCAGAGCTGCAGACACACTCTCTCTCAGCCTGGGAACAGGTCAGCTGCTAAGGACCTGTGGGAGCACTTGCTTGTGGTCTGAAAATACTGTTATGTTATGGTGACTGGTATTAGGCCGGCACTGGGATAGAGAGGAATCCTGCTGTTTAGTTAGAGCCGGACAGGCATAGGATTTGTTTTTGTTTATTTGGTTTTTATGTACCACATGCTGACAATAAAACTGGCTGCGGTTATTTTTTAAACGAACTTTCCTTGTTGTTTGGACTTCTGTGCTCGCTGAACTGTGCCTGTCTACCCAGGAGATGACCACCCCGCTACCTAATCCCTTACACGTGGTGGTGGATTCGGACATTAATTTTTTGGTGAAACCACAAGCCCGTCTGAAAAAAACTATAGGAGTGACCTGCATTCAGGGTGACACTCGCCATTATATCACGGCTATAGTGGACATCCGTACACAGTTTTGTGCCATACAATTTATGGTGGGGGTAGTGCCCTTTTTAATGCATGATGTCATCATGGGAAGGGACTTCCCACATTTCTGGGAACTGTGGGGACATTGCCTGTGAGCGAAGCCATAGTTGAGGAGGAAACTTTACCCTATTCTATCATGGCTGGGGAAGGAGAAGAAGTTGAACCCCATGAGGGGTTGTCCTCAGAGGGTCAGAGCAGTCCAGAGCCCCCTAGTGACAGAATGCCTTACCTTGAGGTGTGAAGGGACCAGTTTGGGGCAGAACAGGTAAAAGATCCCATCCTTGCCAGAGCCCGGAAAAACGTTAAAATGATTGATGATAACTAGAGATGGCGAATTGATTCTAACGAAGTGGAATTTGTTTAGAATTTTAGGAAAACTTTGGTTCGGAACGAAGTGGAAGTTTGGGGTACTTCGCGTGAACGAAGTGTGCTTTTGATTGATAAAATAGCTGCGAGCACATGGTGCTACATGGGGCAAAGCACTCTGGGAGGAAGAAGGGCATAGCCTGCATGACATGTGCAGAGATGAAGCCAATCAGAGACCGGCGGGATTCTGTGACGTCACCGCACTATATAAGTCCGGGCGCGATGCTGGGAACTCACACTCCTCTCACTGTACTGATTAGGGAAGGTGCTGCCGCGGCTGACTATGATAGCTGATACTAAAGAACTAATTTTTATACAGCGATTTTTGGGGGGTGTCTCATCTTGTCTCAGAGACTGTTCTCTTAACGTTCTATTTCTGATTTTGTGGGGTATTGGATCTGAAGTCCAGTGTGTGTCCAGTGCAACTGCATATACATTTTAATGCTATCTGCTCACAGCACATTGAATATAAAAGGGTGATCTAAGATTGTTCCTGTTGTATTCATTTAAAGAAACAGCGTTTTTACAATACAAATACCACTTAATTTTTGGCTGCTCAATTCTTTTGCGCAATTTACATCCAGTGGTTAATTAAGCGTTGTTCTGCTGCTGTGGTGACTAAAAGAAACAGTTTATTTCACCGCCAAAAAATACATTTTTCCTGTAGCATAATTCACAAGCAAAGGTTAATTACAAGTTTTCCTCTTGTTGTGTAGCGTAAAATACAAGCCATTGTAACACGCTACAAAGCTAGTAGTTTCTGGTTGCTAAATTCTTTCGTGCAATTTACATCCAAGGGTTAACTAAGTATTTTTCTGCAATTGTACTCAGTAAAAGAAACGTTGTTTTTCGCCACCACAGAAGAAATTCTGTAGCATAATTTATATCCGAAGGTTAATTAAGGGCCTGTTTGTGCTTTTATATTCAGTAAAATACACAGTGTTTTTAAACGGCACATACAAGTCAATTTTTCCTGCCCATTTGTGGAGCACAATTTATATCTAAGGGTTACCCAGGCTTCATAGTGGGTTCATTTGGAGTCAAATACAGGGGGGGTGTATTTATCATATACAGATATCTTCATCAAACAGTGTTTGTACATTTTAGAACAAACAGTATGACAGAGAGGTGGCAGGCTTTTTCACCTGCGAGTGGCAGAGGCAGAAACATTCCTGGAGCAGGCCCGGGTGGCAGCACAGCAAGGGGACGTCGCAGCAGGGTCACTCAGTGAAGCCACAAAATGCTGTGTCATCTAAACGGCCGTTGTGTTTTATCAGCAACCAATGGTTCTTGATAGGTTGACTAGGTCATCCATCACTTCCTCCCAGATGACATCTGACAACCCAGCAAAAAGTCGGTGGGAACGTCAGACAAAACCCTTAGTTGGCAAGGCCCGGAGCGGGTCAGCGGCACTCACCTGTTCCCCAACCCGCCTCTGTCCCATCTGGTTCCCTCAGCCAGAGATCTACTATGTGGTCTGGGCTCAGCGCACTAAAATTTGCGAGATGAACAATTTGAGGAGGGCAGTCAGCAGTACTTGGCAGTGAAGAAATGGGGCCAATATCCCAGTGCTTCTTTGCAAATAGGCGGCAAAGTATAGATGTTGAGAGTGGCCATGGAGGTCATGTTTGTAGGGTCAGCCTCTACATACCAAGACTGGTGTTGAGGACAGCAGTGACGATTAAAAAGTGCATGAAAAAGGAGTCTTTCAACCACCATTTTAGTTTCACTGGACATAGACTATCCCTGTCCTGGGCCACAGCATGAGCCCCAAACCTGCATGACCCCCAGATTAAAAAGTGCCGGAAAAAGGAGTCTTTCAACCACCATTTTAGTTGAACTGGACATTGACTGTCCCTGTCCTGGGCCACAGCATGAGCCCCAAACCTGCCTGACCCCCAGATTAAAAAGTGCCGGAAAAAGGAGTCTTTCAACCACTATTTTTGTTGAACTGGACATAGACTGTCCCTTTCCTGGGCCACAGCATGAGCCCCAAACCTGCATGACCCCAGATTAAAAAGTGCCGGAAAAAGGAGTCTTTGAACCAACATTTTAGTTGAACTGGACATTGACTATACCCGTCCTGTACCGCAGCATGACCCTCAAAACTGCATTACCCACAGATTAAAAGTGCCGGTAAAAGGAGTCTTTCAACCACCATTTTAGTTTCATTGGACATAGACTATCCCTGTCCTGGGCCACAGCATGAGCCCCAAACCTGCATGACCCCCAGATTAAAAAGTGCCGGAAAAAGGAGTCTTTCAACCACCATTTTTGTTGAACTGGACATAGACTGTCCCTTTCCTGGGCCACAGCATGAGCCCCAAACCTGCATGACCCCAGATTAAAAAGTGTTGGAAAAAGGAGTCTTTCAACCACCATTTTAGTTGAACTGGACTTTGGGACTCTCCCTGTCCTGGGCCACAGCATGAGCCCCAAACCTGCATGACCTCCAGATTAAAAAGTGCCGGAAAAAGGAGTCTTTCAACCACCATTTTTGTTGAACTGGACATAGACTGTCCCTTTCCTGTGCCACAGCATGAGCCCCATACCTGCATAAACCCCCAGTTTAAAAAAATTTGCCGGAAAAAGGAGTCTTTCAACCACCATTTTAGTTGAACTGAACTTTGACTGTCCCTGTCCTGGGCCACAGCATGTGTCCCAAACCTGCATGACCCCTAGATTAAAAAGTGCCGGAAAAAGGAGTCTTACAACCACCATTTTTGTTGAACTTGACATAGACTGTCCCTTTCCTGGGCCACAGCATGAGCCCCAAACCTGCATGACCCCCAGATAAAAAATTGCCGGAAAAGGAGTCTTTCAAACCACCTTTTTTAGTTTCATGGACATAGACTATCCCTGTCCGGGCTTACAGCATGACCCCCAAACCTCCCATGACCCCCAATTAAAAAGTGTCGGAAAAAGGAGTCTTTCAACCACCATTTTAGTTTCATAGGACATAGACTATCCCTGTCCTGGGCCACAGCATGAGCCCCAAACCTGCATGACCCCTAGATTAAATAGTGCCGGAAAAAGGAGTCTTTCAACCACTATTTTTGTTGAACTGGACATAGACTGTCCCTTTCCTGGACCACGGCATGAGCCCCAAACCTGCATGACCCCAGATTAAAAAGTGCCGGAAAAAAGGAGTCTTTGAACCACCAATTTAGTTGAACTGTACATAGACTGTCCCTTTCCTAGGCCACAGCATGAGCCCCAAACCTGCCTGACCCCCAGATTAAAAAGTGCCGGAAATAGGAGTCTTTGAACCACATTTTAGTTTCACTGGACATAGACTATCCCTGTCTAGGCCAAATCATGAACCCCAAAACCTGCATGACACCCAGAATAAAAGTTGCTGGAAAAAGGAGTCTTTCAACAACCATTTTAGTTTCATTGGACATAGACTATCCCTGTCCTGGGCCACAGCATGAGCCTCAAACCTACATGACCCACAGATTAAAAGCTGCTGGAAAAAGGAGTCTTTCAACCACCATTTTAGTTTCACTGGACATAGACTATCCCTGTCCTGGGCCACAGCATGAGCCCCAAACCTGCCTGACCCCCAGATTAAAAAGTGCCGGAAAAAGGAGTCTTTGAACCACCATTTTAGTTTCATTGGACATAGACTATCCGTGTCCTGGGCCACAGCATGAGCCCCAAACCTGCCTGAACCCCAGATTAAAAAGTGCCGGAAAAAGGAGTCTTTGAACCACCATTTTAGTTTCATTGGACATAGACTGTCCCTGTCCTGGGCCACAGCAGGAGCCCCAAACCTGCATGACCCCCAGATTAAAAATAACAGGACAAAGGGGTCTGTCAGACACCATTTTAGTTGAACTGGACATTGACTGTCCCTGTCCTGGACCACAGCATGAGCCCCAAACCTGCATGACCCCCAGATTAAGAAGTGCTGATAAAAGGAGTCTTTCAACAACCATTTTAGTTTCATTGGACATAGACTATCCCTGTCCTGGGCCACAGCATGAGCCTCAAACCTGCATGACCCCCAGATTAAAAAGTGCCGGAAAAAGACCCCCAAAACCGGGCATACCCCAGATTAAAAAGTTTTGGAAAAAGGAGTCCTTTAAACCCAAACCTTTTTATTTTTTTTGGACAAAACCCTACCCCCTGCCCTTTTTCCACAGCATGGGGCCCAAACCGGGCATGCCCCCAAAATTAAAAATTTCCGGGAAAAAAGGGAGTTTTTAAAAACCACTTTTTTTTGTTAACTTGACTTAAAAACTGCCCCCTTTTCCTGGGCCACAGCATGAATCCCAAACCTGCATGACCCCCAGATTAAAAAAGTCCGGGAAAAAAGGAGCTTTGAACCAAACATTTTAGTTAAACCCGGGCCCATGGGACTATCCCCGTGGGGGTCCCGCACATAAAACCCCCCCCCAAAAAACTGCATTACCACAGTTAAAAGTGCCGGTAAAAAGGGAGTCTTTCAACCACCTTTTTTTGAAAAAGCTGGGCCCATAAAATGTCCCTGTCCGGGGCCACACTTTAAGCCCCAAACCTCTTTCCCCCCCCCAATTAAAAAGTCCCCAGAAAAAGGGAGTCTTTAAAAACCCCCATTTTTTTTGGGAAATGGCCCATAGGACTGTCCCTTTCCGGGCCCAAACAGCATGACCCCCAAAACCGCATGCCCCCCCAAAAATTAAAAAAGGGGCCGGGGGAAAAAGGGAGCCCTTTCCAACCCACCATTTTGGGGTTAAAACGGGAAATTGACTAAAACTGTCCTGAAACCGCAGCATGACCCTCAAACCTGCATTCCCAAAGTTAAAAAGTGCCGGAAAAAGGATTTATTTAAAACCACCTTTTATTTCATAGGACATGGGGACTGTCCCTTTCCGGGGGCCACAGCTTTAGCCCCAAAACCCCTGCATGACCCCCAGATTAAAAAGTCCCCGGGAAAAAGGGGCCCTTTAAACCACCATTTTTTTTTCATGAACTTTGTTGCCCTGTCCGGGGCCCAAGCATGACCCCCAAAAATCCTGACCCCCGTTTAAAAAAAAGTGCCCGGAAAAAAAGGAGCTTTAAAACCACCATTTTAGTTGAATGGAAAATTGACCTTTCCCCTTGTTTTTGTCCCGGGCAGCATGCCCCCTAAACCTGAATTCCCCAACAGATTAAAAAGTCCCGGGAAAAAGGAGTTTTTCAAAAACTTTTTTTTGTTGAACTGAACTTTAGACTGCCCCTTTTCCGGGGCCACAAAAGAACCCCAAAAACCTCCCCATGCCCCCAGTTTAAAAAAAGGGGCCGGAAAAAGGAGTCTTTAAACCCAAAAATTTTTTTAGTTTAAAAATGGACTTTGACTTTTACCCGTCCTGTACCCCCAGCTTGCCCCTCAAAACTGTTTTTCCCAAAAATTTTAAAAGTGCCGGAAAAAAGGAGTCTTTCAACCACCATTTTTTTTTAGAGGGGACATGGAATGTCCCTGCCCTGGCCAACAGAATACCCCCAAAAACCGGCATGCCCCCCCAATTAAAAAGCCCGGGAAAAAGGAGTCTTTAAACCACCATTTTAGTTTCATAGGACATAGACTGCCCCTTTCCCCCCGGGGCCCAAAAACCCAGGGCCCCAAACCTGCGGGCCCCAGATTAAAAGTTTCCCGGGGAAAAAAGGGAAGGTTTAAACCCCCTTTTATTTTTAAACCTGGACATTGCCCTGTCCCTCCCCCTTGGGCCAAGAATGAGCCCCAAACCTCCTGACCTCCGATTAAAAAGTGCCAGAAAAAGGGAGTTTTCAACCCCCAAAATTTTTTTGAAAAGGGCCCCGTAAATGCCCCTTTTCCCTTTTGGGCCACAGCATGACCCCCAAAACCCTGCTTTGACCCCCAGTTTAAAAAGTCCCGGGAAAAAAGGAGTTTTTTCAACCACCATTTTTTTTTCACTGACTTTGACTACCCTGTCCTGGGCCAAAACCATGACCCCAAACCTCCCTGACCCCCAGTTTAAAAAAGTGTCGGAAAAAGGAGTCTTTCAACCCCATTTTAGTTGAATTTGGGGACATTGACTATCCTTTTCTGTCCCCGGAACTTTGCCCCCTCAAACCTAAAATTAAACCCAGATTAAAAAGGGGCCGGGAAAAAGGGGAAGTCTTTCAAACCCTATTTTTTTTTGAACTGAACATGCTGTCCCTTTCCGGGGGCCCAGCATGAGCCCCAAACCTGCATGCCCCCCAAAATTAAAAAAAGTCCCGGGAAAAAAGGAGTCTTTGAACCCCCCTTTTTAAAGTTGAACTGGACACGACTGCCCCTTCCCTGGACCACAGCAGGGACCCCCAAAACCCTTTCCCCTGACCCCCAGTTTAAAAAAAGTCCCGGGAAAAAGGGGAGTCTTTGAACCACCTTTTTTATTTTCATTGGAATGACTATCCCGGTCCGGGGCCCCAGCATGACCCCCAACCCTGCATGACCCCCCAATTTAAAAAAGGGTTTGCCGGAAAAAAAAAAAGGGTCTTTAAACCCAAACCATTTTATTTTGAATTTGGACAAATGTACACCCTTCCCCTGGGCACAGCATGGCCCCAAAACCCATGCCCCCCAAATTTTTAAAAAATTTCCCGGGAAAACGAGTCTTTTCAACCCCCTTTTTAAGTTTCACGGGGGAATATACCCCTCCCTTTTGGGGCCCAAAAGCAGGGACCCTAAACCTGAAATTGCCCCCCAGTTTAAAAATGGTGCCGGAAAAAGGAGTTTTTAAAAAACCCCCTTTTTAGTTAAAAGGGGACATTAAATTATACCTTTTTCCTGTCCCCGACCCAGAATCCCCAAAAAAACCCTGAAATTACCCAAAGTTTAAAAAGGGCCCAAAAAAAGGGGAGTCTTTCAACCCACGATTTTTGTTGAACTGGACTTAGACTGCCCCTTTCCGGGGCCCAACAGCAGGGCCCCCCCAAACCGCAGGGCCCCCCCTAACAAAAAGGGGGCCGGAAAAAAAGGAGTTTTTAAAACCCTATTTTTTTTGGGAACTGGACTTAGACTGTCCCTTTCCGGGCCACAGCATGAAGAAAAAAATGCATGCCCCCAAAATTTTAAAAAAGTCCCGGGAAAAAAAAGGAAAAGTTTTTTGAACCAAAAATTTTAGTTAAAAACTGGACATGGGGACTATACCCGTCCTGTCCCGGGCAGCTTTTGCCCCTAAAAAATTTCATTAAAACACGGGATTAAAAATGGGGGAAAAGGAGTTTTTCAACCACTTTTTGTGGGAAACTGGCTTTTAACGGGCCCCGGGGTCCTGGGCCACGAAAGGGGCCCCAAAACCCTCCCATGACCCCCAGATTAAAAAGGGTCCCGGGAAAAAAAGGAGTTTTTTGAACCCCCCATTTTTTTTTTAAAACGGGGACATTGACTGCCCCTTTTCCCTGGGCCCAGCTTTACCCCCCAAACCTGCCTGACCTCCAGATTAAAAAGTCCCGGGGGTAAAAAGGGAGTTTTTTAAAACCACCATTTTTTTTGAAATGGTATAGACTGCCCCTTTCCGGGGCCAAACAGCAGGGAGCCCCAAAACCTGCATAAACCCCCAGTTTAAAAAAATTGCCGGAAAAAGGGGGCCCTTTTAAAAACCCCCCAATTTTTATTTGGGAACTGGCATTGACTTAACTGTCCGGGTTAACCCCCAGCATACCCTAAAAACCGCATTTAAAAAATTTAAAAAAAGTGGGGAAAAAAAGGGTATTTTCAACCCTTTTTTTAGTTTCTTGGTCTTTGACTACCCTGTCCTGGGCCAAAAGCAAGAGCCCCAAAAAACCCGGCATCCCCCCAATTAAAAAATTGGGGGGAAAAAGGAGTCTTTCAACCCCCAATTTTTTTTTGAACGGACATAGACTCCCCCTTTTCCTGGGCCACAGCATTTTTCCCCCCAAATCTCCCAATGCCCCCAGATTAAAAAAGTGGGGGAAAAAGGAAGTCTTTAAAAACTCCCAAATTTTTAGTTAAAATTTTTGGGGACATTGACTTCCCTGTCCGGGGCCCACAGAATGGCCCCCCCACCTGCATGCCCCCAGTTTTTAAAAATTTCCCGGGGGAAAACGATTTTTCAAAACCCACCTTTTTAGTTTCCTGGACATATGGGTCCCCCTGTCCTGGGCCACAGTTTTACCCCAAAAAACCCTGCAAAACCCCCAGATTAAAATGTCCCGGAAAATAGGGCCCCTTTAACCCCCTTTTTTATTGAACGGGGAAAATTGCCCTATCCTGTCCTGTACCGCGCATGACCCTAAAAACCTGAAATTCCCCAACAGTTTAAAAAAGTGTGGGAAAAAAAAGGAGTTTTTTCCCACCACGATTTTTGTTGAACTGGACATAGACTGTCCCTTTCCTGGGCCACAGATAAAGCCCCAAACCTGCAGGGACCCCAGTTTAAAAAAAGTGTTGGAAAAAGGAGTTCTTTCAAACCCTTTTAGTTTTTTTGGGAAACATATCAAACCCCTGTCCTGTGAAAACACCCATGAGCCCCAAACCTCTTGCCCCCAGTTTAAAAAAGTCCCGGGAAAAAAGGAGTTTTTTAAACCACTTTTTTTGTTAAAACTTGATTTTCTTTGCCCTTTTTCCGGGGCCCCAAAAGCTGAACCCAAAACCCTTTCATGACCCCAGATTAAAAAAGTCCCGGGAAAAAAAAGGAGTCTTTAAACCCCAAACCATTTTAGTTGAACGGGACAAAGATTTATACCCGTCCTGACCGAAACATGACCCTAAAAAACTGAAATTCCCACACAGATTAAAAGTGGGGTTTAAAAGGAGTCTTTCAACCCCCATTTTTGTGAGCTGGACATAGCTGCCCCTGCCTGGGCCAAGCATGAGCCCAAACCCGCATGACCCCCAGATTAAAATACCGGAAAAAGGGTCTTTCAACCCCCATTTTAGTTTCATAGGAAATAACTGTCCTTTCCGGGGCCACCCATGAGCCCCAAACCTGCATGACCCCAGATTAAAAAGGCCGGAAAAAAGGAGTGTTTGAACCCCCATTTTAGTTTAACTGGACATTACTGTCCCTGTCCGGGGCCCCGCATGACCCCCCAAACTGCCTGACCTCCAGTTTAAAAAAAGTCCCCGGAAAAAAGGAGTTTTTTCAACCCCTTTTTTTGAAATTCTAGACTGCCCCCTTTCCTGGGCCACACATGAGCCCAAACCTGCAGACCCCCAATTAAAAAGGGGAAAAGGAGTTTTTAACCCCTTTTTAAAGTTGAACTGGAATTGACTATAACTGTCTGTACCGCGATGACCCTCAAAACCTGCATTACCCCAGATTAAAAAGTCCCGGGAAAAAGGAGTATTTAAACCACCAATTTTTTTCACTGGACATAGACTACCCCTTTTGGGGCCCACAGAGGGGCCCCAAAACCCTCATGCCCCACAGAAAAAAAGTGCGGAAAAAAAGGAGCTTTCAACCACCATTTTATTTGAACGGATAGTGACTGCCCTTGTCCTGGGCCAAGCAGGCCCCAAACCCTGAAAGGGACCCCCAAATTTTAAAAATGTGCCGGAAAAAGGAGGTCTTGAACCACCATTTTTAGTTGAACTGGAATTGACCTATACCTGTCCTGTACCGCACAATGACCCTAAAACCTGCTTTACCCAGATTAAAAGTGCCGGAGAAAGAATCTTTCACACACACCATTTTACGTTTCAGTTGGAATAGACACTATTACCTGTCCTGGGTAACCTACTCTGTTCCGTCTTCCTGTACCTCCCTTGTACAATTCAGGGAATTTTGTATCTGCTATTTTGTACATGCAAGTTTTTAGTAGTTTAATCTAGAAAACACATTTCTAAAACTAGGATGGAATCCCACCACGTCTTTGTTTCTCTTTTTTCAATAGTATTAAATGGGTTGTCTCACGTCAGGACATTGCTAAGCTTATGTTATAAGATCTTTGCAAAAACAAGGTCATTTTGCAATATGTGGTCATTAAACAATGTCCTACCTATTCATCGTTTCTGCAGCGACATCACCCATGAGCCATCTTGACAATTGTGCAAGAACAAATGTCTGTTAGAAACCACATTTTTTAGAATAGGAGATGTGTCTAGCTGCATTTCACGCAAATGCTCCCACAAAAATTAAAACACAATGACTCTTGAGCCACTTTTGACAATTGGTGAAGAACAACTTTCTGTTAGAAACTTCATTTTTTTTTAGAATCGGATATGTATATAGCTGCATTTCACAGCAAAAATGCTGCAAAATTTTCAAACATGACTCTTGAGCCACTTTGACAATTGTGAGAGTACAAATGTCTGTTAGAAAACAATTTTTTTTGAATAGGACCTGTAGTTATTGCTGCTTTTCAAAGCAACATGACCCCAAAACATTATAAAAATCTTCCACCACTGTTAAACTTTGTGGGCGAAATGCCACTTAAAAGCCAAATTTTTTTCCCAAAAGGACCATGATATTGCTGTATCTCACAGAAAACTCCCTAAAAAACCTTTACAATGCAAAAATTTCTTAAGATAAAGTGAGTAAAAGGAAAAAAAACGGTTTTTTCAAAAAACCTTTGGTGTCTTTTACAGTCCCCTCACAGAAAAACCAGCAAAACGAATGGGGGGATCTGAGAATAAAATTGCAGAAAACTTTTTCAGGGCCCATTCGTTGAGGAAATGTGAATAGACTGGAAAACTAATCGGGCCCTCGGCAATTGGAGCTAAAAAACTTCATTTGAGATCCATGCCTGATTCCCTTGATGAAAGTAAACGACCCCCCCACATTATCTGTGGAAAGCCGGATGCGTTTGTCTGTAATGACTCCTCCAGCTGGCTGAAGGTCCCCAGATATACGCGGGCTGCTGGGCAGGACAAACCTTATGGGGGCAGCGAGCTCGGGCCATTCATCCATTTTGGTACCAGAAGTCAATGGGCCCGGAAAAACATCCAAAAACATGGGGTTTAGACGCAGATAGTCGTCCCCATGAATCTTAAAACTGGTCTTTGGTGTTGTATGTGTGCCCTGCATTGCATGCTTGGTTGGGGTAATAAAGATTGCCCCAAAGGGACCCTTAGTCTTCTGCCCCTTGTTGTGCTGGGGCTAGGCTTTACTTGGGGAATCACTGTGCACGTGCTGTTTTTTGTTCCACCATGACATTTTAAGAACGGAACAGACCAACAGATTCTCAGTTACAATCAGCAAGGGGCTCCATTTCCCGCATTTTACTCTCTATTTGGGTGGGGGGAAGGAAAGTGTGAGTTTTGTTTTTTAGGGATCCAGGAGGGTGGCCCCCCAGTAAGTTTTCATTTTGATGGGCCCTTTTGGAGGATCATGTTGGAGGACATGGAGAATCCAAGCACTCATGTGAGAGATGGAGCCTTGACTTCCCAAGCCTCTGGGGCGAGGGGCACTAGCAAACTGATCATCCTCATCTTCCTCCTCCGCCTCAAATTCGCACCAACCTCTTTCCAAGGCAGGGACGTCGGTAACGTCGGTGTCTAGGAATACCTCCTCCTCCTCATCCTCCGCTTCCTCCGGCACAGCTTCAACACAGACCTGACTTGCCTCAGATGATGCATCCTGAGAGCTGATGCGCCGCCTTGCACTAGCCCTGGACCCGAACCACTGCCTAATGAAGACTGATAAAATTGTGAAACTGTCGGGCCTTGTGGATTCAAATGGAGAGAAAGGCTCTGTTCGCATCTGTTCCGTCTCCTCCTCCGTCACTGGTGGGACCTGATGTTTCAGAGTGTCCAACGATTGTTCCAGAACTAAGATCACCACAATGGTCATGCTGACAAGGGAATTGTCCGCACTGACCATTTTGGTGGCTTCTTCAAAACTGGCAAGGATGGTGCAGAGCTCTTTCACCTGCCTCCACTCTCGGTGGCTCAACACCCCGAGGTCCGCACCGCTGCTTGTCAGGCCATGTGTCACATCGTACTGCGTAATGGCATTGCGCTGCTACCACAATCGTGGAGCATGTGGAGGGTGAATTCCAGCGTGTTGCCACGCTCAACAATGAGACAATTGACGGGAGGCCGAGCCGACGTGGCAACGCAGCCAGGCGGGACGAAGCAGGGTGCGAGCAGCGGAACTCCGAACTCAGACCTCGAGCCTTCCTCAGCAGGCAGTCCAGACCTGGGTAGCGCTTTATAAATTTCTGGACGAAAGAGGTTCATGACATGTGTGCCAGGCAAGGGATGTGCTCCAGCCTACCGATCTTAAGGGCGGCCAGCAGATTTCGACCGTTATCGCACACCACCTTGCCTGGTACAAGGTTCTTGTCACCCCAGCCAGCCTCGGTTCTCGTTGCGGAGAGCCATCCACAGCTCCTGACCTGTGTGGGATGGTCTCCAAGACAGATTAATTTCAACACGGCTTGGTTTCTCTGGGCACGTGATGCCACCAGAGGACCTTGGGGGAAAGTCCTGCACCATTCTTGCAGTTTTGAAGAGCGTGCGCCGAGCCTGAGAGCCACTGTCACCCCCGGGGGACATCCCCCAGTCACCCGTCAGCTGTCCGGATATAGGGGCCCTTTGGGCCCTTGCTTTTCTATCCATGTGTTGGTGGGCAGATGGACTTTTCCGGGCACATTGCAGCAACGCGCTTGAAAAATTTTTGATGACACGTGGCTGGCCGGGCAGGATGGGCTTTTTTGGCAAAGAAATGCCTGCTCGGCATTGGTTTGGGGGCAGGCAAGAGCCTGCGTGGGGAACCCTCTGTGTCTACCGACGGAAAGGCAACATTTCCCAAAGGCCCCAAAGCCTGGCAAAGCGACATTCAGGCTTTTGGCCTTGGGATGGTTTGGGTTAAAGTGTTTTTTTGCTCCCAAACCGGAAAAAGAAAATGGGTGCTAGCGGCCCCGTATGGGGTGCGGTCGTCAAACTTTTGGGGGAAAGGGGAGGGGTAGGGTGGGGCTTGGGGGTTTCTGATGGTACTGGGCGCGGTGGAGGGTGAAGCGAGGTGATCCGATATGACTTGAGGACTGGGCAGCTGAGGAAAGTTGGGGGTGGCGGAGGGGGAGAAGGGGAGCCCGAGGGGGTGACAGGGTTTGGGAAACCCGGGATGGTCTGGCCTTTTTTGGCCAAGTGTTGCCTCCATTTAATCATGCATTCGCTGCATTGATTTGACATGTTGGTGGGGTTTAAACACCCAAGATTCTTGCCTCTCTTATGCGTTTATGGCAAAGGCTGCATATGACATCGCTGGGTGAATCAGAGGTTTGCTCAAAGAAGGCCCAGGTTGAGAGGTCCTGGACCTTCTTGACGGCGATAAAGCGAGGAGCGGGGTTTCCGCTGACCGTGGCTGGTGGTGGAATCATATCAGCGGACTTCTGCGACCGCCCTCTCCCTTTTTTGGGCATGACCCGTACTGCCCACTACCCATCGTCTTCCTCCTCGTCCAGTTTATGAAGCGCTCACAAGCAAATTCTGCTGAAAAGACCACTTTGGATCTGCAATGTCGTCATTTATCATCAAACAACACAGATGACTGGTTCGTCCTGACATTCTGCATCCAGGAGCTGTGGGCTACAAGCAAGAGGGACTGAAAAAACGTTGCCGATGCCGGGAATTTTTGCCCATTGACCGGCTTCCTTTTTCCTCCCTGATGGCATCAGTAACTGGGCGTCAGAGTCGACAAAATCATCCTCTTTGGCCTCTTGGTCTTTGGAAAGGCCTTTTGACCCCAAACCGCATTTTTTCATCAAAGAGGTCTTCAGAAAATGGATTATCCACAGTGGTGGTACACGAGTTGACTTTTTGGGCTGCCTTCGCTTCATTTTGGACGGATGCTGATGAGCTGTGACGAATTTGTGGCCGGACTGGGAGGACGAGGAGGTAAGACTGCTAGATGCAGGTTGCAAATTTAAACCCATGAAGAACAGATTGGCGATGCTGTTCGTTACTGAGATTCACAGGGCCCTGACCCAGCGATGACAGGCCTAAAGGTCCTGCAACCGACGATGCTGGCTGCGTGTTGTCACCAGCACTGGAAGGAGCACCTTCTCTCGTACCTCTACCTCCATGTCCTACCCCCCTCTTTGCTCGCTTACCACCTGCATTTCGCTCCATGTTCAGAAAGATAAAAATTTGAGATGGTATGGAAGAGTTTTGGAACGTCTCTTATTAAAAGATGACAAATCACAGCTATTCTTAAATCCAAAAGTAATGCACAAGTGCTCACCTACTTCTGGGCTACTCCTTGCTTTATACTTGCTTGTGGGTCCTCGCTGTGTTTTCCTGTAGATCCGAGCGCCGCCGGCCAGGCGGTAACACACGCCAATTCCAAACAGGGTTTCCGGGCGCTTACTCAGAAAGAGGCTTGCACCGCAGGACCACATGACCACATGACTAGTGATGAGTTCAATAATAAAAAGATAGCATTTACCACCAAATATAGCAGGAACTACAGGGAAATCAAAGCTATATTCCGTAAAAATGTCAATATATTGCGACAAGATGAAATCTTGGCAGAAATATTAGAGGAAGGAGTAGTATGCATTCCAAAGAGAAATCAGAGCTTAGGTAACTTAATTTCACCTAGTACCTACAAAACAGTAGCGACCAAAGGAAGAACCTGGCTGGCCCAAAAGGGTTTCTTTAATCATCAATAGATGCAATGTGTACAATTTGAGCATAAAAACAAATGTATTTAAAGATGCAAAGATGTCAGAGAAATTTGAGATAAAAAGTTTCATGAATTGCAAGACACACCATGCGATATAATCACTGAGGTGCAAATATCGCAGAAAAAAATATGTGGGGTTAGTACCACACGTAAAGTAAAAACCCGTATAATGGAGCACGTAACAAGTGTTAAGAAAAACAGGTTAACCATGTCGGGAGCTGCCAGACACTTTCTGGATTGCCATGAAGGGAACACAACGAGTTTAAAATATTATGCCATAGAACAGGTCACATGGCCCGAAAGAGGGGGGGATTGGGACAAAAAATTGAGGCTAAGGGAGGCCTATTGGATCCTCAAGCTAGGCACAAGGACACCGCAAGGTCTCAACTATAGAACAGACCTTTTCTATATCTATTAAGAATACCCTTTTGTATATAATAGAATATGTTTTTCATATATCTGACATATATCATCTATACCATACACATATTATATATTAGTAAATATTAGTAAATATATGATGTGGGAAGTGAGACAGGTGTTTATATATAAGCAGTACACCTTGATAGATATTATCAACGTCATTGATGGTATATACAACCTGCATATATTGTATGGATATACAAGTATGTTTCCTCTGTAAATGGAATATGTGTATGAGTATGGGATATATTCATCTTGCATATGTTTTATAGATACAGAAGTGTGTTTCCCTTTAAACGGAATACGTTGATTGAACATGTGATTGGGAAATTGCAGCCCATTGGTTTTAGATTTTTTATAAATATAGCAGTCAAACATACGTACATATACTGTGAGCAAGAGTGTTAAACTAGAAATGCGTCAGTTAGCTGCTTTACCGTATGCTGTGACATCTGTTTGTGCTTTGCTGTCATTTTAATTTGCATAATAAAGCTGTTTGTTTACCTACGTTGGAGCTGGGAGTTGTTTGCTGAGCAAGCCTCTTTCTGAGTAAGCGCCCGGAAACCCTGTTTGGAATTGGCGTATTCTTAAATCCCTCTAATTTCCTACAGCCAACTAGGATTAGAAACTGAAATGTTTCTTGCGAATACCTGTGAAATGACAAAATCAACAGTGTTCATCCTTCAGTCCCAGGGATTTACAAATGCCCAATAGGACTAGGAATTGATAGTTTTCAACAAAATATCATACAAGTCCGCTATTTGCGCCAAAGTAAGATTCAATAAGCCCAATAAAACTATTCAGAAGTTACTCGGATGAGAAATTGTGTTTTTTGCAGCAATGACAAACGAGAACAGTTGCTAGAATATTTTTCTATCAGAATTGTCGTACAACGTGGTTATTTGAAAAAACTAGGGCCGCACCAAATGCAATACAACTATTTAAAAACTATTCGGATAATAAAAGGTATTTTTTGCACCTAAAAATACACCTGCGGTGACGACAAAATTGCTGTATTCAAATTTAAGTGCAAGGTGCCTCTATGAACAAAGCTGGCCTGCGCCAAAGTGAAAAAAAACACCTATCTGAAATGTATACGGATAATAAAAGTGGAGTTTTGCACCTATCAAATACACCGGCAGTGACTACAAAATTGCTGTATTCAAATTTAACTGCAAGGTGCCTCTATGAACAAAGCTGGACTGCGCCAAAGTGGAAAAAACACCTATCTGAAATGTATACGGATAATAAAAGGTATTTTTTGCACCTAAAAATATACCTGCGGTGACGACAAAATTGCTGTATTGAAATTTAAGTGAAAGGGGGCCTTTTAAAAAAAAAGCGGGGACTGCGCCAAAGTGAAAAAAAACCCTACTGAAATGATGGGGATAAAAAAAAAGGTATTTTTTTGCACCTAAATACAAGGGCGGTGCACAAAATTCCCTTTTTAAATTTAAAAGTGAAAGGTGCCTCTATGAAAAAGCTGGACTGCGAAAAAGTGAAAAAAAACACCATCGAAATGTATAGGATAAAAAAGGTATTTTTTGCCCTATCAATACACGGCGGGATAAAAAATTGCGTATTCAAATTTTAAGTGCAAGGTCCTCTATAAACAAAGCTGGACGGCCAAATAAAAAAAAAAACCTATCTAAATGTACAAATATAAAGGATTTTTTGCACCTAAAAAAACCTGCGGTTAAAAAAAGTTGAAATTCAAAAAAGTAAAAGGGCCCCAGAACAAGTATCCCAAAGTAAAAAAAACCCCCAATTAAATGATAAAATAATAAAAGGTTTTTTTTGGGCACCACAATAAAACGGCGGTGATACAAAATTGCTGTTTTCCAAATTTAAAAATGCAAAGTCCCTATGAAAACTGGGCTGTGTGAAAAATAGAACTGTTTGTAGCTGAATTTAGAGGGGACTAGTACCGTCCGCATTATGAGAAATGACAAAAAACCCGATTTATGAAAAGGAAGGGCTTTCTATGTAAAAGAGGTCTGTGATTTTTCCAGCCAATCCAACCATAACATGGTCATGCGTCGCACACCCAGCTCACCCTTTCTTTTTATTCTTAACTGATTTGCTGGCCCCAAAATGAAAGAAAAGGGGAAAATGGTCATATTTTAAAGATTATCACAGTTTTTACCCAAATTATCGTGTGATCGAAAAAATCCATCAACATAAAAACCCCTGCCCATTTCAACTTTTCGATAAATTTTGCTCAACATAGTTCGGTATGCCCCCCCAAATGGATGTGTGAGAAAAGGAAAAAAATAGGGGGAAGTCACTGGGGTTCTTTTCCCAAGTTAAAAATTTCAGAGAGCACCGGCCGGGACCCCAAAAGGAATGGGACGCCTTGTTTTGAGTACATTGTCTGATGTCCGGTGTTCCCCGCCCTGGGTCTGAAACAGGGGGGGATGTGAGACAGAGTGTCTGGACTGGTCATAGAAGGAGTGTATATTTGCCCAAGATTCTTAATGTCTGCCAGCATAGGTGTAACTTTACGGAGGTACGGAGGGGACTGGTCCCCCCACTTTTTTTCTGGGGGAAGAGGTCCCCCCATTTTTTTGCCCCTTTAATAAAAAATAAAACCTTTTAAAACAGGGGAATACGGAAAATGGGGGTAGCAGAAACACAGGGAGAAAGAATTAACCCTTTGCCCCCGTATTTCTGTCCTTTTTGGGGCTGATAGGGGAGCAGTCTCAATGTAGTGCAGAGTGAGAGAGGGCTGATTGGTAGAGGGAGTTGCAGGGGCTGCTTCTCCTTCAGAAACATGCTCACGTCCAGCACACTTTGATCTGGGGCTGTATTTTCCCCCCCATTGTATACCCTTTTTCCTAGCCAGCCTCATAAAACGAAGAGAACCTTGCGAATGCCCCAAAGCACCGACTAAGGAGACACTAAGGGAGGGGGCAAGGGTGTAGGCGCGTGGTTTGTGAGTAGGGTATGTATATTGAGATGGGTTTTTTATGTACAGCCATGTGTCAGCCCTGTCATTTTTTCCCTGCATTTACCACCAAAAGGGAAAAAGAAATGAATGGGGCCCACCCTGCAGATTTTAGAAGTGTGGACTGGCCACGCATATTCTAAAAAAAACCCCGAATACAGTATAGCAGAGCCACAGTAGCCCCGTATATGTGGGTGAAACGCCTTGAGGGGTTCTGCAGAAATATGAATGCTGATTCCCGGGGGGGATTCGTGTTGGATCTGCTAAACGGTGTCCAATCCCCCAGGAAACGATTTACATTATACCTATGTAAAATAGTGTTTGTTTAGATGCACTAATTTAATCGTATTTTCAGCGCATACTACGCGCCTAACAGAATTCTTTTAGGGATTTTCCGCAAAAACAGACAAAGGAAGGAGGGAGAAATCTGCCTTGGGTAGTCGGGGGGTTTGCTCATTGGAATTCTGTTTTGCAAGCGCGAATTTCCACCAAGCAAACAACACTGACAATGCTGAAAAACCTCATGTGAACCCACCCTAAGTGTTTTAGTGTGTCTGTGTTTTAATATATGTATATTTACACACGATTTCTGGGGGGACCTTGTCTAATGTAGTTAGTCTCTGGGGTACATGTGTGTAATGTAAATAATCTCTTTGGGTATGGTGTAATATAATCTTCTGTGTACAGTGTGTAATGTAATCTCTGGTGTTTGGTGTGTGATGTAATCTCTGGGGTACAGTGTGTAATGTAATTTTCTGGGATAGGGTGGTTAATGTAATCTCTGGGGTACATGTGTAATATAATCTCGTGGTACAGGTGTTAATGAATCTCTGGGGTACAGTGTTTAAAGCAGTAATACTGGGTACAGTGTGTAAATAAATCTCTGGGTTACAGTGTTAATGTAATCTCTGGGGTTACAGTGTGTAATGTAATCTCTGGGTAAGTGAGTAATGTAAATTTCTGGGGATAATACTGTGTAATTTTAATATCTCTGGGGTACAGTGAGTCAATGTTAATCTCTTGTTGTACGTGTGTAATGTAATCTCTGGGTACAGGTGTAATGTAATCTCTGGGGTACGGTGTGTAATATAATCTCTGGGGTACAGTGTGTAATGTAATCTCTGGGATACAGTGAGTAATGTAATCTCTGGGTACGGTGTGTAATGTAATCTCTGGGGTACAGTGTGTAATGTAATTTTCTGGGATATGGGTTAATTATAATCTCTGGGTATTGTATGTGGGTGTGTTTAAAGTAATCTTGGGGTACAGGTGTAATGGTAATATCTGGGTACAGTGTAAGATAATTCTGGGTGGTACGTGAGTAATGTTTCTCTGATGTACAGTTGTGTAATTGATCTGGGGTAATGGTGTGTAATGTAATCTCTGGGATTCAGGTGTGTAATTTATAATAATTCTGGGTCAGTGAGTAATGTAGTCTCTGGGGGTAGGTTGTTTTTGGGTAATGTAATCTCTGGGGTACAGTGGTAATTTTAAATTTCTGGGGCATGGGTAATAAATCTCTGTTTTACAGTGTGTAAAAGTAATCTCTGGGGTACAGTTGAATGAATGCAGGTAATTATTAGGGTATGGTGTGAAATTCTGGTTGGGGAAT
>JAODAL010053865.1:0-24996 GCA_025379985.1 Phyllomedusa bahiana | reverse complement strand
TGTGCTTTTTTTGTGCTGTATGTAGCCTTTTCTGCAGGCGAACAAAAGCATTTATTGTCTGAAAGCTGTTTTCATTCGCCCTGTCAACCCCAGGATCTGTTGTTGTAATTTGTCTCCCTACCAACATGAGTCTCAGTGCACACTCAGTTTTTCTTCTGAAGTTGAAAGCAAAGGAATTTGGTCACCTGATCTTCTGGGTTCGACACAAAGCTGTTTCCTCTGTGTGGACATACACAAAATGCAGTGTCCTTTCATCAAACACCTGATGTAGTACTACAGGAAGCCAACAGAAAATGTAAACTATAAACTCATGGTGCCATTAAGGATGGTATGGAGTGGACTCATAGTTGTACTCCTATTACACCCTGCCAGAGGCACTTGTCCCTGGAGGGACTAAATATTATTATAAGAAAAAGTTCAAAAATGTTTTACAAATATAAAAAAAATTCTGTTTATCTGCCACGGTCTGTACCGCGGTCCCCGTTCAGGGCCACGGACATGGCTGTGTGCTTGGTCTTGTCCTTGCGCCACGACCTCTGTTGCAAACCGGGGACGTAACTGTGTTCCTGTTGCAGTGCTGCTGTCACCGTGAATGCTCCTCTGGCCGCTGCTTAACCATTTGCAGTTGCTGTGCAGCTTTTCCCTTGCTGGCCATGCTGCTCCTCCATATTGGCTGTTGCCCTATTTCCCTATCTCTCTATAAAGGGCAGCGGCCACATCTTGCACCCCTTTATTCCCACAGTGTGCAGCGGGGTTGGGCTTTCTCTGCCAATCCTCTACCACCTGTGTGGTTATAAGCCGGCTTCTCCCCACACTCCCTGCCTGATCCTTGTTGTCTCATGTTGTAGTCTCATGTTGTGTTGGTGGTGTCTTGTCTCATGTTTGTTAGTGGTCTGGCGTGCACT
Source organism: Phyllomedusa bahiana (assembly GCA_025379985.1). Taxonomy (NCBI): domain Eukaryota; kingdom Metazoa; phylum Chordata; class Amphibia; order Anura; family Hylidae; genus Phyllomedusa; species Phyllomedusa bahiana. Next base: position 24,091 of record JAODAL010053865.1, on the reverse strand, counting down.
TTCTTGTTGGTGACCCTGTGGTATCCTCTATGTTGTTGGTTAGTCTCCGTGTTGGTTTTCATGTCTCTGTCTGTATCTTTGACTGTGAGCTTCCTTGCCATGTTTTATGCTTGTGTTCTTGCCATGCTTATTCCTTAGTTTGTAGCCAGTGTCCTAGCTTAAGTCTCTGCTTTGTCTCCTGTCTTGTTCTTGGTGCTGTGTCCTGTCGGTATATGTTTTGTACCTTGCCTTCCGTTTAACCTTCCTGTGTGGCATCTGTTCAGTTCTGTTTTGTACCTGCACGTCTCTACACCTAGTCTGCTATATCTTTGTCCCTAATCCTAGCATTGACACTTCTGGCCTGTCTGGTCAGCTGCCCCTGCTGGGGACTGCTCTGCGGTAGCACCTGGCGGCTGTCAGGGAAGCCATCCTTACCATCTAAGGCTCTGTGAAGATGCCGACGGCCACTTAGTTGCGCCCCCTCAGAGCAAGCCCGGCAGTGGTTCTGTGGGTCCACTACCCGCTTTAACCGCTCACCTGTTACATTATCATATTAAAAAAATAAACAACCCAAAATTTTATATAATTGGTATTGTGCCTGTAAAAATCTAAACTAACACAATATAATGTCATTTATACTGCCGGGTAAATCACCATACAAAATGGAATTAAAAGGGTGCATATACCTGAAATTGGTACCAATAAAAACTAGGGCTCATCTTGCAAAAACTCAGCCATCACACACCTTTAGATATGTAAAAATAAAAAAGTTATTTTAAAATTGCAATGCAAAGCAAATTAGAAAAAAATTATTAAAAAGGAGCAAAACATTATAAGAACTATAAAAATTTTGGGGGACATGTATAAAAACTGTCTAGGTCTAAGACATTCTTTGTTGCCCATAACAACCAATCAGAGCGCCCTTTCATTTCATATAGTGCTTCAGAAAAATGAAAAGGTAGCTCTGATTGGTTGCTATGGGCAACAATGAAAGCCTTAGGCCAGGACAGTTTTCATGAATGAATTCCTTGGTATCACTGGAATCGCAGCGACCCACGGAATGAAGATAACATGTCTTTTAAATCACATGGAGAACTCTGTAAAGTCAAATCCTTTTTAAAAATTGTGCATTTGCATTTTTTTCTAGTTTCACCGAGGAAAGATTTTTCTTTTCCATTCTCGAATACATTATATGGTGCATTAAATAATACCTGTAAAAATACAATTCGTATAAAAAAAAACCCCTCATATTCTTATATTGGCCGAAAACAGAAAAGTTATGGCTCTTGGAAGATGAAAAAAAAAATTGTGTCACTAAGGAATTAACCGATGTACATTACAAAAGTACCTCAAAAGATATTCTTTAATCCCTTTAAAGTGTTGTCCTATAGTATAATATTTAAAGACGCTGCAAACGAGAGTTTTATCTAAATCTAACTTCTTTTTCAAAACCTATTCCTTTTGTTAAATCACAATAAATGAAACATGCACCTCGCGTTGAGCCTTTTCATCCTCTGGTATTGCCTCCTCCTCTGCTGCTTCAATTATTTCATGGTATAGTGTACTTACAAAGTAGTAGTCATTCTTTGCAATGGACTTAACCATTAAAAAGTCCCAAAAGAATGAGATGGCGTCTGGTCTTAAATTTAGATGCAGAATTTAAAAGAGTTCTTTGCTTTGGACAATTTCTGCTTATTGCAATGGACTACTGATAATAATAATATAATAATAATAATAAAAATTTTAATTAAATAAATTTTATAATTATTATTATTATTTATTTTATTTTTATTATTATTATTATTATTTTTATTAATATTATTTATTTTTATAGGCCATTGATTCCAGGGCCGCTGTACATTCAAGGGGTTACATACATAACAAAAGTCAAACAGTTACAATAGTAACAATCTGTGACTAACAACAGGTACAGAGGTAGGAAGAACTCTGCCCGCAAAGGCTTACAATCTACAAGGAAGTGAAAAATATGAAAGGAATATTCAGCTCACCTACTTGGGTTTGGCACGGAAAAAGTGGGAGATCCGGAGCCAGTCTCCTGCTGCATACCAGGTAAGAAAAAATATTTGCACTCCAGCAATTGTGAGATTTCTTTGTTTTTCTTTAAACTTGTAGCCTTTTATTAAATTTTACTTTAAAATGTCACCATGAATAAGGGACACCCCTCCCGAAAACGCGTCGGTGGAACGCTTGCTGAACTGTTAATGTCTGACCCTTTTGAAAATGGACTTTTTAAAGTATATTTAATAAAGCTACAAGTTTTAAAGAATCAAAGAAATCTCACAAGTTGCTGGAGTGCAAATATTTTTTCCTTACCAATCTACAAGGAAGGGGGAAAGAGACAGGAGGTGAGGGGCAGACATGTTTGTGGGGCAGTGTACTGGGGGTGGGGTTATTCTAGTTTGTAGGCTATCCTGAAGAGATGGGTTTTTAAGGTTTTGTTTTGTGGCTGGTGAAGTGGGGAAGAGTCTGATGTGTTGGGGCAGTGAGTTCTAGAGTGTGGGGGAAGCACGAGAGAAATCTTGGAGACGGTTGTGTGAGTAGCTGACAAGAGGAAAGCAGAGAAGTTGATCAGTATCATAATAAGTTGATCAAACAGTATTCCTCTGATGGGATCCCCAGTGATCAGCTGTCATCTGTGAGAATACCTGAAAGTAAGTCTTTAAACCCCTTAAGCCGAACGCCTGAAAAGTAGTTAATGACCAGAACATTTTTTTCATTTTTGCCTCTTTGCATTTCAACAGTTGTAACTTTTTTATTTTTTCAATGATGCAGTTGTGTGAGGCCTCGTTTTATTCAAGACAAGTTGAACTTTATGGGGGAATAGTTTAAGTTCACTTATAAATAATTGCAGAACTTGTTTTCAATTTTTTAACTTTTTTTTGTTTTTTTTATTTTTTTTTAACACCATTCATATTTCACATTTAATAACTTGTTAGATTAATTCTACAGGTTATTACAGTTGTGTGGATACCTAATATGTGTAGGTAATTTTTTTGTGTGTAATGTATGCACAATTATTTTTTATTAAACATTTATTTTTATTTATTTTTTATTTTTTATTTTTTTTTACACTTTTTATGTTTTTTACTTTTTTTAAAAAAAATCCCATGAAGGGAGAACTGCGGCAGTCAAAGAGTTATAAAGGGTTCCTAGCGCTGCTGCGGCGTCGGGTTCTGCAAACTCCGATGTCTGCAGCGACGCCAAAAGACCTCGCTACATATGAACGACCTGCACCAGCTGATGTCAAAAGATGGTGGGCGGTCGTTAAGGAGTTAAGTTTTCTGCAGCACTACCACAGGAGAAACAAAGCATAACACTGTGCACATCATCATTCATAGGTTACCTGTGTAATACAGAACAGAAGGGGTCCTCCAAAGAAAAAAGATACTGGCACATCATACTATTTTATACTGTATCTTTACAGTACAGTTATTATGTATTTTAGACCAGTGTTATTATTTCTGCTCTATGTCCAATTTAGGGGTGTGGTTCTATGAGAAGGTCTGTGACTTCTGGGAAAGGGGTGTGGTTAAACATGACATCATGCACCAATAAATGCACCAAAATTTTTGTGCAACTACTAGATGAAATAAACTTGGAAAAAAATGTCCAAATGTGCCAGGTTTATCAGCATTATGATAAATGTAGTGCAATTTTAGTCACAAATTTTGGCACATGACTCTTATGTTCAGAAATGGGACTTTTTTTTTCCATCTTAACAGTACTAAACTCTATTCCCCACACCTCCTTAAATATATGGCTGCAGCTGATTTTCTGAGAGTGCAAAGAACGGATTTAAGGCCACACAATACCATCCTGGGGGGTAGAGGCCACAGCCGCAGCATAGTCTTCAGAGGGTTTGTTCTCTGACTCCCCCCACCCCCCCCTGAAAAAATTAGATTTTCAACATCCACAAATCTAAGCGCACTGCATTTAAGTGCATGCTATCGCCCGTCAAAAAAAACTACCCTCCCCAGGGACCAAACCCCTATGGAGGACATAAAGGCCACCTTTCCGTACTACGAATGCCGCAATAGTTCTGTTAAGCTTAACGTGCACCCTTTCTATACTCCCAAGGGAGCGCGCATGCCGTCAAGAAAGCCGTGGAACCACATCAGACCAAACTGTGATCAATGCAGGATAGCTCGATCACAAGTGCAGCAGGTCAAAATGGATATCCCGAATTAACTCCCGCAAAGGAAGCGACATAGTTAGAGGGACAATCCCAGGCGACGAGGCGTTGGAATTCAGGCAACACATTCCTCCACAACAAGTCTCGCACACCCAGCCAGCAGACCACAGCCATCTCACGGGACACTACCAACTGTCGACTATCCGCTCTCTACGCAGCACGTTCAGCACACCAGTGCACAAAGGAATGGCCAAAGATCCACACCAGGCAATGATCACGCACTGCAAGAGGATAAAAAAAGGAAAGAACAGGGGAAGGTAGAGGGGGCAGGGGGGGTTTAAAATAAAGAAGTCCCCAAATCACAAATAAAAGACACATAGAGAACAGATGAGACCCCGCCTGATAACAAACAAAAAAACAGCCCAACAAACCAACCCCCCCAATGCCCTTTACCGTAAAGAAAAAAACCCAATCCGCTCCAACGACTGAGAACGGTACCCCGATCCTCTTTGTGCCAGATGTGGATGAATGTAGAGATGGAACCGATCAGATTCCCATCTTCCAATCCTTCTGACAGCCTCCGCTCCCAGCCCCCAACTAGCTGCTTCCGTGGCAGCCCCAATGCAGAAAAGAATGAGGAGTGAATTGCGACGGGTCCAACCCCAAAATACACAAACAACGATGATTGCCATGAACTGATAACGGGATAAAAAGGATCCATCCGCATGCATTAAGAGTGGACCCAAACTCTGTTGCGACCTAAGCTGAAAATCTAAGAAACATGTTCTAGGACACATACGCGAACCCGGAACTGCACCCAGACAGACTCTCCGACCTCTACCCCCAGGGGCGTCGCTAGGCAGTAATGTTCGGGGCACAAGCCCCGAATAAACCTGCCCATGCTCCGAGCCTCAGATCGTCGGCAGCTGCTGTGTGCCTGCAGAGCCTACGATCTGTTTAGCTCAGGGTTGTACGAGCCTGCAGGGAGCCAGGGAGACTGCCCGGGGTGTCGGGCGCTTAGGAAGGGGAGGGGGCTGGCTCCTCACTCACTGAGGCTCCTGACTCTGCCCTGCAGCCAAGTTCAGCACAAGAGTCAGGAAGTTCAGCCTCATACAGCGAGTGAGAGGATCCGCCCCCTGTCGTGCTTGGCCCCGCCCCCTGCCACGCTCGGCTCCGCCCTCTGTCGTGCTCCCGGGTCCCACACCATCTCCTGCCTGCCGGTATAGTGATTTTGTTATGGAGTCAACAGAAGCTCCCCCAGGTGCCCGGATCATGAAGGTCTCAAGTGAGTGAGTAGCCTCACTGTAGAGACCAGTGCTAGATAGTATAATACTGAAACAACATGAATGTGAACTGAATGGATATATGTCTGTGCATGTATATATGTGTGTGTATGTGTAGACGTGTGTATGTGTAGATGTGTATGTGTAGACGTGTGTGTATGTGTGTATGTGTATATATGTGTGTGTATGTGTAGACGTGTGTGTATGTGTGTATGTGTAGACGTGTGTGTATGTGTAGACGTGTGTGTGTATGTGTATACATGTATGTGCGTATACATATGTGTGTACATGTAACTTTGTATGTACTGTATACACACACATATCCACAATATCGCCTCATTCACGTCACTAGTAGATAATACTGCCTGTTGTGTCTCTTACACATGTAAACTACAACTGGATGATGAATTATATTCAAATATAATTGTTTTATACCTGTCATTCGTCAGGGTTTTGTATGTTTTTAGCTGTCGTAGCCAGACTGAGGGCACAGTGTAATTGCAGGGTGCATTTTGCGGCGTATTTGCACTTCATTACACCCAACATGCGCCCCACAATTACGGTAATTCATAGTTCTCATTAGAGAACTATGAATTACGTCTGTCTCCTCGGGCGTACAATGCGAGGTCACTTTGTGACGCTTATGCGCCGCTGATGATTGTAGTGAATGAAGCCGGTCCCCCTGAACAGTGCGTACTTCCAAAACGCACAGCGTATTGAGGCGTTTAGAGTACATGCTGCAGTACGCCATGTGAACATGTCCTAAGGGTATGTTCACACAGCGTATAGTGGCACATACCTGTGCGCACCGCTTTACACCTGCTGTTGGAAGTACACGCTCTCCAGCAGGTCATTTCAGCAGCGCTCCGCCACCTCCCATCCACTTTCACTTTGCCCCCTGTGGCAGGTCACTTATTTTTATGGGTGGGTTCTGTGTGCAGGGAATGCTTAATTGAAACCTTGTTATGAGGACATATAAAGAAATGTAAAAATGCAAATGTGTGACTTACTAGACATGTTTGATTCAAAGATAGGTTTTGGAGAGAACCCAGTGAAAGGGCTAACTGTTGTACACTTACATAAATAGTTGGCAAGTATTTTCTTACAGAAATACTGCAAATTCTATATAAACAGAGGATTTAAACCAATATATCACTGCAAATTATAATCCCTGTTAAAACATAACTTTTACTAGACTATCTAAAATTATACAATCTAAACCCCTATATATTACCACTACATACCTAGATGATACAACATACTGTGTACTATCCGTCAGTGGAGTATTCGCCCCGATAAAGGGCGGCTCCGCTTTTATGACAGACAATATCACTATATGCGTGTATAAAAACCTTACATCCCAGCTATCCCGACGCATTTCCCCCGTACAGTTTTAGGGTTCATCAGGGGATTCAAAACTCCTCTCGCTGTGGAATAAGAGTACGCTATATACAACGCATATACAACATGTCTACAACACATATACCTCCTATTCAAATTAGATAGGGAGACTGATACTTAGCTTAGATGCTGCCAGGTATAAGAATGATAATCCCGCAGCTCCTTTGGTATGCTGGCACCAGGATAAGAGGGATATCCTGGGTGCCAGCATACCAAAGGAGCTGCGGGGATTATCATTCTTATACCTTATACTACAGATAGAGAGCAGTACAGGACATGTATTACAGCTACAGAGCAGTGCAGTACATATACTACAGACAGAGAGCAGTACAGGACATGTATTACAGGTAGAGAGCAGTACAGGACAGTATTAACACACCATGATATCACAGCACAGAAAGTTGTATCAATGTTTTCTGTATTTTTCCACGGTTTTTACTTACAAATAAGAGCAGATAACACTGTTAAGCTGAACTGTGCTACATCCATATATCCTCTTTAAAGAGTCTTTATTGTTTTCTTTTCCATTTTGAGTCAAAATAGTTTTAATTTTTTTCTTAATTATGTTACTTAAATGACTATTGGATATAACAAGCCTTTCCCCTACAGGAGACCTTGTCATCTCTCAGTTTAATTAGAAACGGCGCAATACTGTTAATGGAGTATTCGGAAAACACACTGATAGCGGAGTAATTGTTTGGGTAATATATTTTATCCCCGCATTTATTATTGCAAGAGAAAAAAAATGAATCACCCCATTTATTAGAACTATGTTCCCTATGATTGATTAATTACATCTGCTAATTAGATATGCACTCTGTTAGATTAAGTAAAAGTTCTAGCTTCATTAATGTAGCATTAAGATACAATCAAATATAAAAAATCCTCTATCCTACAATTTACTAATTCCATGATAACATCTGCCCCAATTATAAAGTATTAGGATTCTAAACAGCGTGCTCTCTGATGAAGTGCTGGGCTCACAGTCATTAGAAAATGCTTACATGTTTTTTTAAGCTTAATTTATGTGTTAAATAAAATGAACATATGGGTTTGTATTTCACAGGTTACAGCAGTCGCTGTAATGTATTGTGATTTACAGATACACTGTACTGCAATGCTGTGAAGAGTTACTGGTTTGATAATGTGGATCTACAGACTATTTACATCTTGTAAATTACATTTTTAGCTTATTAGATGATGCAAAACATAACCATTTTCCAACAAAATCATTTTAACGCTTTCTCACCCAACTCCATGCTATTACGACCAATGACAATGTATGCCTGGGCTATACAAAGGTAAAGGGATGTTCCGAGACTGATTAATACTCATTCGTCCTTCAAGGCATGAGTAAAAATAGAAGACTCATACTTACCTCCCGGATGCTCCCGTTCGCTCTCGGTTGCGGATGCAGAGGTGTAGCTACAGGGGGTGCAGAGGTAGCAGTCGCTACCGGGCCCTGCAACCTGAGCCCTCCTGTCACATAAGGAGATACCAGCATTGTAAGTGGCACATGGTAGCTGGGGGCCCAATTTCACTTTTTGCACTAGGACCCAGGACCTTCAAGTTGCGCCTCTGTGTGGGTGCGTTCATCCAGGAAGTAAGGAGTGAACGTCCATCGTTCACATAACATCTCCAGCCAATCACAGGCCACAACGTCACATGCACTTGACCTGTAATTGGCTGGAGCTATCACCTGAACGCTGAAGGGTCACTGATTCAGCCTGGGGTGAACCCACCGGTAACCGGGAGTGAACGGGAGCGTCTGGGAGGTAAGTATGAGCCATATCTTCTATTTTTACTCATACCCCAATGGACTAATGAGCATTGATCAGTCCTGGAACACCTCTTTAATTCAGCGGAACCTTAGTACCTAAGGGGTAGTTTCATCTCAGATATTTATAGTGCATTGAAAGGAAATGTACTAATATTGGAATGTTAACTAAATAATAAAATATAACTTTTATTATAATAGTTAAAAGTAAGAAAGAAAGAGATCTTTCCCACACAACTAGTCGTATAGAGAGCCAAACTGTAATGTATATCAATATATAACCATCGCCATCCAATAAAAACTTATAACCAGTCAGAGAGTGATAGGGTTATTGATAACAATAAGGCAGATAATGAATAGGAAAATGCTTAAAGAGATACCACATATCGTACAGTGACCCTATTACGGATCCTGTCTAATAGTACCTACCTAATTTACAGGGAAAAATGCGTCCTGATAAGGACGACCCCGTCCGGAACCTAACCCTGTCAAAATGTCCTTATTAGTCCCTGACACTAAGGAAATGTTCACACGGCTTATTTAGGGATGGATTTCAGCCCGTAATTCACGCCGTACTGCTCGAATTACGAGCTGAAATCCGTCCCAGTCATTACGGTAATCCTCAGTACTCATAGAGAACTATGGATTACGTCTCCTCTCCCTGCTCGCGAAACACAGCGAGCGGGGAGAAAGTGACATGTCAATTATTCACGGCGGTATACGCACCAAGGATAATGAATGTCTGTGGGGCCGGCGAGCTGCCGACCCCCTGCCCCTCCCCCGCTGCCAAGCACCCGGCGTAATTGTGGGCAAAATCCGTCCCGTAATTACGCCGTGAATAAGTCGTGTGAACTCAGCCTAACCGTGTAATAAAGGTGTTACATACAAAATAAAAAAAGTGCTCAGTGCAAAGCCAAAACGTTATCAATACAAATCCCACCTCATATAAGGTCCCTCTGTCTTTCTTACTTTTAACTATTGTAATAAAAGTTATATTTTATTATTTAGTTCACCTTCCAATATGAGTGCAGTCATTTAGGTGTATTGGAATTATATCTGCACATAGTCTTGTGGATAAGTATACATTTTATTGAAAGAAAATGCCATAAATGTTTGATAGATGCTGGTCCCCACTCTGGGACTTGCACCTATTTTGACAACAAAAGTTTTCATGTAGAATAAAGATGTGACCGCGCATGCGCAGCACTCATCATTCAATACCATGGGAGTGTGCTCAACTGTATCGGAAACTCCCATTAAAAGGAATGGAGAGTAACATGAATGCGTGACCATCTCTCTGTTCTGCATAGAATCTTTTGGGGGCCCATTCTCCAAATAGGTGAGAGTTCCAAAGGTAACTAGGTACACATCGCATAGAATAATGCTGTGGAAATAAAAAGCAAACATTTTTTACAAGCGCCTTTGATCAATATTTTAATTTGTTTTTCTTCAGTACAGCCCTCCTCATTTTCTTCTATGCCTTCTATAAAGCGCTATGCATCCAAACAGCAAACCAAATTTTGCATTAAAAAAGTAAGCACATAATTTAGTAAAATTTTTTTGAAATGCCTTTGACTCTCTGTTGGAACGTTATGGACATAAAACTACATTGAAACACTTTTACTCACATAGAATTGTTCTGCACTTCTGTTTCATCATATGTCTTGTAACAAACTGACTATGTGCCTGAATGCTGTGTATTCCCATGTAATTAAATTGAATCCTTAAAGGGGTTTTCTCACCTTAAAGATTAGCTTTCAACATGAAAGGACAGTTAAATGAAGACTTCTTTTAAATACATTGTCAATATATTTTCCTTTAGACATGAGATTAGAAACATTTTATGTGCTCTGAGTGCACACAGGTTTCTATGATTACCTGGTTCCCTGACCATAAGTCTGTTATTTGATTAGAGCATAGAACAGGGAGTGATGTATCCATGGATGGACGGAGCTCACATCTTCACAGAACATGTACCTTTAGTTTACTGAAGAGATAACACCTCCTGCACTTGTCAGTGTAATGGCTCAGCTACCTACAGAGAAGCTACATGTGCTCATCAGTGCTATAGAACCACCCACAGCCTTAGGACACCAGAGTAAGTGTTAAGCTGCTTGCGATTCAGTGAAGCAGCCTAATGAGAAAACCCCTTTAAGCTACATTCACACAGTGCAACCGTTTACTATCTCTCAATACATTTTCTGCACTGAATAAGTGTAAAACATTTGTACAGAATTGCCCTAGACTCATGTTTGTACACATTCTGTACAAATGTCCAGGAACACCATGTTCCTGAATGGGACTTATCACCATTGCAGGCCATGGGACACTTTACATGTATTTTTTTCATGCAGATAGTGATAGTGAAGGGTAAAAGGTTTCATTTTATTCCTCAAAATACACTCATATAAACGATGTGTGAACACAGCCTTAGCCTGTTTCCTTACACTGTGACGCTTCCTTGACCTCATTGCATTTCCCTATTGAACAATAAGCCGGTATTTAGAAGACTTTTACGTTGCAGGTACTCTACTTACTGTTGAGACCCCGAATGATTGACATACCCTAAGGGCATGTTCACATGGCGGGCTTGTACTCTGATTCTGAGCGCAGATTCCCTCACACAGGTCCAGAGATGGAAAAACAAAAAAAGATTGAAAAAAAGTGTTGCAATTAAAAAAAAAAACAACTTTTTTTATATTAAAACATTAAAAAACTTTTTATTTAGTATCCCAGAAATTACACCGACCTGCAGAATACAGACATCATGTCATTTGTACTGCAAAGTGAATTCCCCTTAGAAATGGCACAATTCATTTTTTATTCAAATTACATCCCACAAAAAATATTGATTTGGTTTATCATTATATGGTATGGTATGTGGTACCATTTTGGGATAAATAGGACTTTTTGTTCACGTTATGCTTTTTTGGGGGTAGCAATAAAACAGTTTTAGGTCATTAAACATTAAAACGTGACAACATTGATTATGTTTTATGTTTTAATTTATTTTTGTTTGTAAAAAGTTTTTTTTCCGTTTTTTTTCCGTTGTACCCCTAGTATACTTTACCACTAACACACTATTATGCAATACAATAGTTTTGAGGAATATCATTCTCATACTGCTCTCCTATTATAACTGACAGGATGTAATAAGAGTACTAAGATGGCAGCCATGGAGGCCTTCATTAGGACCCCAGCTGCTATGACAACCAATCTGTATCTAAAGATCTTGTTGCAGGAGGTGTCAATTGACCACAGAACCATTTTAGTCATTTAGATGCTGCAGTTCTGTTTCTTGTAACATCTAAGTGATTAAATGGCCAGGATGTGAGCTATCCCCGATCCAGACCACTAGTGGAGGGTGTCAGCTGCAATTAACAGTAAAGAACTTGCTTGGTATGGAGAGGGCTCAGTGAGTAAACCCCATCTATACTCCTTTACTTACAATGTGATGTACATGTGCTTCAACTGTTGTTAAGAGGTCAGAAAAAAGGGAACTTGGTGGTCCCATAGATGTAACTATAGTCGTAACAGCTACTATGGGGCTAGAGGTTGAGAGGACCACTCACTTGCAACAACATTGGACCTTTTGATATGGACTTGCAAGTCTGTGGCTTTAGGTCATCTAGCGATAATTTGTGTGTTCTCTGATATATGATGCTATTATTTATACCTTCTACTATTGAACTTATGCTGCTGTTCTAGTTGCCTGGTTTTAGGTGGTGGTGGCCTTCTCATTTTGCTATGGGGTTCTATGAAGTCTAGTTACGCCCCCATTTTAGCAATCATTTGGGGTCCTAGTGGTGGGACCCCCAGTCATCAGAGATTAATCACCTGTCCTGTGGATAAGGGCAGAGCCGGGATGATGGGTAGGCAACGGTGGGCAACTGCCTAGGGTGCTACTTCATCCCAGGTAGGATGTATGTTGTGGGCTGATTTTTATATTGAGTGGGGGCTACATGCCTAATTTGCCTAGAGCAGCAGAATGCCTTGTCCCAGTCTTGGGTAAGGGATAAATGTCTAAGGTGGGAAACCACATTTAGTGCGCCATAAGGCTGTCCTATGGGGGTGGTGTTGGAGCTGTAGCCCCCTCCACAGTAGGGCGTCCTCAGCTTTTTACATGGTCACCTCAAACAACAGATTTTAAAGGGACTGTGTCATCTAAGATGACTTATTGTTTAACTCACATTTTTATGTTCAACACATTTTTTAAGAATTTTTGGTTATATTTTTTAATTTTCCATATCACTTTCAATATTTTTTAATAATTCTTAAGTCCTGCAGTTTTCACTTTGGCCACTAAGCCTAATAATAGTCTGACACTTCCTGTTCTGTACAGAAAGATTCTCAGTTGTCTGCTCATTATCAGCACAAAGAGGGTCAAACTGAAAGGAGACACCAGTGTGAATAGATAACACAGAATCCACCAGTCACAAGAGGAGATAGTCACAGTTCACCCTTTCACCTCCCTACACAGTGATTTCTTCCCAGGTCACAGAGCATGACTAGAAAACTATCCTATAGAAGTGAGTGGGAGTGAGTCCGTCTAAAGTCTCTTTTGTGCATGAAGCTACTGTAAAGCATCTCTCTTACTTCTGTTAAAACACTGCAAACAAAGCCTAGTGGCCGAAGTGAAAACTGCAGGACTTAAGAATTATTAAAAAAAATTTAAAGTGATATGAAAAAAAAAAAAAAAAACATTCCTAAAAAATGTGTTTAACATAAAAATGGGACTTAAACAATGACTCATTTTTTAATGACACATTCCCTTTAAGGACAGATGTGTTCTTCCTTCTCCGGTCCGCTTATCCTGTCTCTCTCCTGTGCCCCACAGAGGGGGTGTCATAATGCCAGTAAAGTGACTTTTTTTAAGAATCACTTGTCTATCCACATTTCATAAGGCTGCTACTGAGCCCGGCTACAATGCGTGATCTTACTAATATTGCACCACAATGTAAGCTTTCAATATCAGTGAAATAACAGTAACATTGTCAGCTCAATAATTCCATCAGGAACTGAACTCCTCCAAATTGGAACATTGGATGAAGAGCCCTTGTCTGTTTGAGTAGACAGTGAATGATATTTCGGGTAGTTACACTGATACTGAATGCATTATGGTTGCTCCGATGACAATGTTTTAGTGTACATATAAAACAAATTAACTTCAAAATCTGTCATAATATCTTGTAGACTCCCCTGATTGCTCCCTGAGGACTCAGAAACAGGAGGGGGAAGCTTGCAAAGGAAACATCTGTACAGTCTGATTGCACAAATAGGTAATAAAGTCACTTGTTATAAAATCTACAATAGGAAAAGAGGATGACGCTTGTGTAACTGCATGAGCAGCTGTAGAGAAGAATAAAGGATGAGATTCATATATCACTTAGGCTATGTCTACAATGCATCAGACAAAAAACGGCCCAAAAGTGGCCGTTTTTTCTCCGATGCAGGACCGCGGCTTTTGTCACGCTTTGTGCAAAAGCCGCGGTCGCTTCTCGTTTTCCTGACGTCGCCCACACAATTGCATTGTATGGGAAGACCGCAAGAAAACGAGAAGCGCCGGCGTATTATACAAGATGTTATATAATACGCCGGTGCCGAAAGACGGGCAGAGAAAAGACGAGCTGTGTAAACTGCAGCTCGTCTTTCCTATTGCTGTCTATGGGCCGCACTAACGATCGTATCTGCAGCGCTTTTAAAAAACGAAAAGCGCCGGAGATCCGATCGTCTTCTTATGCAATGTGGACATAGCCTTACCCACAGGATAGATGAGAAATCTGGAACCCCCACTGATCACTAAAATAGGGGCCCTGAGTCCCCCTCATGCAGCAAAGAAGGGTTGGTGGTTGATCATGCTCACTGCTTCATTCATGGTCTGTGGGACTGATAAAGATAGTACAGACCTTGCCTAACTCCATCATTCCCATAGACTTTATGCGTAGCAGATGTTCAGATATGAACACAGTGAGGAAGGATAGGGGGCTCAGGGCCCCGGTTTTAGTGATTGGTTTAATTCCATCATAAATCCTGTGGGTAAGCTATAAATGTCTATGTTGGGGCAACAGCTTCAACTAGTCTCCATGAGTAATGTTGCGTGACCCTGTTTGATTCAAACTTGTGAAAAATTTGGGTGTGGAACATCCCAAACTTGATTTTTTTTCTCTAGACCTAACCCCAATACTATCCCTAACCCTAATCTAGACTTAAAGGGGTTTTGCCAGGACGTGCCTTATCTGCTAAGAAGCAATTGTAAACAAGCCACGCTGAGCTAAGAGAGCAAGAGACACAGCCAGAGCACAGAGCCGTGCATAAGGGATCGTGTGAAATGTTCACTCAAATAATCAAACTACAACTAGTGGATTCTGTATACAAACAACAACACCTTTTCTCCACAGCAGCTTGAAAGCTCCTTCATGTTCTCTGTCATCAGATAAAGCAGGGATCTATTCAGATAATCACACTACAACTAGTGGATTCTGTATACAAAACACAACATATTTCTACCCGGTGCCTTGAAAGCTCCTTCATGTTCTCTGTCATCAGATAAAGCAGGGATCTACTCAGATAATCACACTACAACTAGTGGATTCTGTATATAAAACACAACATATTTCTACCCGGTGCCTTGAAAGCTTCTTCAGCTCCCTTTCATCAGATAAGAAGTGTTCTCTGCCCAAGCCCGGCCAGCAGCTCTTGTCAGGTCGTATCTAATAGAAGCTTTTAAGTAACTAAGGGCAGGTAAAGCAGCCTGTAGCTCTCTCAGGCTGCAATTTTTGTAATCACATATATTTAGAAAAGTGATTAAATACCCATTTTGGAGGATCCCACGTCAACATTACATCGTGGCAAAAGCCCTTTAAAGGGGTTGTCTCGCTACAAGGATTGCTTTTAATGTTAAAAACCGTGCAAAAACAATTACCTTTCAATATATGTCCATTAACAGTATCCTACCTATTCCCAGATATCCCCTCTTGTAAGGGGTGCAACAGCTCCTATAGCTACAGACCTGTTCTCTCTCCTGGTAGGCTGTCAGCACTAGTTGCTATAGTTACAGACCTGGTGTCCTCAGCAGATCCTCACTGCAGGCCAGTAGTAGCCAGTAAGCAACACAACGTATCCAAAAACTAAACTGTGAAAACAATACTGGGGTAATATGAATCGATGTAGTGAGACAACCCCTTTAAAGGGGTTGTGTGAGAAACCCAAAAAAATAAGAACATATAGTGCAGTAATACTAAAGATAAGCAGTAACTATCTGTCACAATCCAGTGTGTGAACTACTTACAGACACTGTTGTGTTGTATATTACCACCATGCTGGATCTTTCTCCTGACTGGGCTAGTGGGCGGAGCTACAGGTGCTAGGCGCCCAGTGTGAAAACTTCATGTCCCACAATTCCCCAATATTTCGTGTGTGTGTTCAGCCCTCCATATCCTTTCTACTCTGCAGAGCCGTCCCTCACACCACAAGTCTATCAGACTGACTGAGCACAGCACATGCCCAGTGATGCCAATCAGCATAACCAGGAAGTTCCTGTAGGACAGGTTTATGCTGAGGAAAGAGCCCAGCGGCCCTTTTGTTCTTCTATAATGATTATCCCCTAGACAGAAGGAGTGGACTTTTCTAATTAAAGATATTTAGGATTTTTTTCATTAAGACGTAGTTTATGTATTTAGCTTTCTTCTTTTCCCAGAGAACCCCTTTAAGGTAGGGAATTTTTGCTGGCTCTAAAGGGTTAATCTATTATTCCCCAATGCCCCCAGTCCCTTCGTGATCCCAGTGCAGCCTAACTTCCCATCTGAGGTTAATTTGTCTCTCCCAGTGTGGCCTTCTTTCTGGAGGACGTCACCTCATTGCTCCAGTAATGGCATCAATTCCCGTCAATGTCACTAGCAATAGGTGACGTCAGATCAGAAGTTAGACTTCAGTGGTCAAAGGCATGTTAACTCTTAGAAGCCGTAGAAATAAATCAATCAGACTTAAAGGGGTTGTCTCACTACAAGGATTGCTGCTCTTTATGTTAAAGATCTTGCAAAAATAAGTCACTTTGCAATATGCGTCCATTAACAGTGTCCTACCTATTCCTAAATATCCCCTCTTGTATGGGCTGCATCAGCTCCTCCGGTCGCTATAGCTCCAGACCTGTTTGATCTCTTCTGATAGGCTGTCAGCACTGGTTGCTATAGGTACAGACCTGGCTTCTACTGCAGCCTAGTAGAAGCCAGTAAACACTCCCTGAATTCAAAGTGAAACCAAGAAAACAGGACTGAGGTGAGATGAATCAATGTAGTGAGACAACCCTTTTAAGCCAATTTAGAGTTATGGTGCATTTTTTTTTTGGGAACATAGGGAGGACGGCTTTTGTCAGTGATTTGTGGATTCGCCATCCCCCTTCACACCCTCTATTCTTGTTCTCCCTAAAAAACCCGGGGCGGGAAGAAAAAACCCATTTTTAAGGTTTTCCTTATCCCGGCGGTTTTCAAAAAACCGCCCGGCGAAAAACCCAAATGTAGTGGAAAATGTGCAGGGAAATGTTCTTTTTTAATTAAAATGTAAAAGGTTGAAAGCCCCTTTTTACAGAGGGTTTTTCCCAAATCCAAATGTCTGTAAAAACCCGGACTAAAAACCCCGCCCCTGGGGAAAAACCCTTTTTGGGCCCGGATATAATCAAAGGCACTTGTTTTGGGGTTTTGAATTTGACTTTGGGAAAAAACACTGCAAATAAAACACTAGTTTGTTTTCGTTTCCAATTTTGTTTAAATTTGTTGTTCTTTGTTTTTTTTTTCCCCCTTTGGAAAAGTTTTTGAAAAAAATTTGCAACAAGGTGTTAAATGGTTTTTGCCATACATTAAATTCACTTCCCTTTCAGTTTTGTTTTTTTGGGTTTTCCCTTTTGGGAAATTCGGGGGCCCGTGTTTACGGCTTCTCTAGGCTGCAGAAAAAAGCCAGGTCTGTAGCTATAGCAAATTTGCTGGCAGCCTTCATGAGGATTGAACGGGATGAAAAGCTATAGTGACCGAGGAGCTGTTGAAAACCCTTTAAAAGGGAGGGGAATAGGTAGGCACTGTTAATGGACTTTAGGTTACAAAGGGGATTTTGTTTTGAAAGATCTTTAACAAAAAAAGGGCAGAAATTTCCTTTTGTAGTGAGACCCCCCTTTTTGTCCTTGTTCATACGGCTTTTTTTTTGACGGGGTTTTTTGGACGGGGTTTTGGGCCCTTTCCTCCCCCAAACCTTTCCCCTTTTGAACACGTTTTTTCCCGAAGATTTTTTTTTAGGGGCCCTTTTTCTCAGGGGAAAAGCCAGGAAAAAAAAATTCCCCAAAAAAAAATTTTGCAAAAACGACGCAAAAAACGCGCCAAAAAACACGTTTCAAGAATTGACAGGGCACTTTTTTTCCCAAAAGAAGCTTTGAAAAAAACCCTTCTGTGTTGAACTAAAACGAGGTTTTACATAAGAATCCCTTAAAATTTAAAAACTGGTAGGTTTTGGGCTACCAGATTTTAATTCTTCGGGAAATTGTATTTGGTTTTAAAATTACTCCAATTTAAATGAAGTTTTTAAAAGCTTTTTTCCTGCGCTTCACATGTTTTATCCCCCTTTTAAGCAATACCTCCTAAATTTTTTCACAATTCCCTTTCCTGAAGTTTGGTCAAAAATTTCCTAAAGTTTGTCGGACCCTTTTTCCAGTCCCCCCTTTTTACATGTCTTCTTAAAAGAGGGTGCTCCCCCTGCCTCGCTTGCTCAAATCCCTTTAAGCTGATCAAGAAAAATCTTTGGAGTCACAAAATCAGAAATTCCTGGAAAATGAGGTGCTCATCCCCCACATTTCCCCCTAAAAATACTCCTGGGTTTCCCTGTTCACAAGAAAATTTACCCATGGGGGAACCTCCAAAAATACCTTTTGGGTTTTCAGGCCCTCAGGGGCGTCTTTGGGTTTGGATTTTTGAGAACTCTGTGGCCCCCCAAAGCTTTGTTCTTTTAAAACCAAAGTACCTTCTTCAGCTCCCTTTTCACAGTCTAGGTTCTGCAATGTCTTCTTCAGGGCCCCATTACACAAGGTTTTGTCAATACCCTTTTGCTTTCCCCTTATCGGGAACTAGCCCACCTGGACGAGGATGTTTCAAAAGGGGCAAAAACTATCAAAAAGTTGATTCAAGTCCTCCCGGGCATGTATAATATTCTTTGTTTTTCCCTGTTTTTCCAACTTGTCAATAAAAGCCTTTGGGGGTCTTTTTTTAAACATTTGGCATAAATTAAACTGCAAAGCCCTCACAGCCCAAAGGGTCCAATGGTTTTCCCAAAGAAAGTTTTTATTCCTCGGACATTGCTTTATAAAAGGGTCCCCAAACCTTACTGTTGATGGGAAAAAAAAAAAGCGTGTTGCATTTCTTCCCCAAAACAATCTAAAAAACTTCAAGGATTTCTAGGTTTTGTCCCCTTACTTTTTCGCCCAATTGGATACCCAAATTTGCCCCCAGTCTTATCCCAATTTTTTTTTGGGTTCTTTAAAGGAAACATTAGTTACCCCAATGAAAATTCATTAAAGGCAAAAAGAGTGTTTTCTAAGCCTGGAAAAGCCCTTTTCCTACAAGCCGGGTTTTGGGGAAACCCCGGACTACCCCCCAGCCTTTAAACCCTCTTCCTATTTGAAAAATATGGCCAAGTTTCCAAAGTCTTGCAAAAAAAAACATGGAGATTTGTATGAGACCTCTTGGTTTTCTATTCTTGCAAGTTAGACCCCTTTTCCCTTGGACTGTCCCTACTTGCCTCAGGGGCTAACATTGCTGCCAAAATTTTTCTTTTAAAAAACTCAAAACATCCCTTTTAGGCCATCCGGTCAAGTTTTGGCTCCCCCATATTTAGTAAACTGCACCTTTTCCGATACCCAAAAACCCTTACTGATGCCCGAAAATGTCACTTTGAAGGAAGTTTCTCTCTCAAACCTAGCCAAATTGTTCCTCTCTCAAGGGGGGGAAAAATGAAAATTTGTCTACCACAGATGAAGACAGACTGGGGGGATTTAACCTTTTTATGACTGTCTTGAAAAATGGAGGCTGAAACCTCCCCTCTTCCCACTGTCTCAATCCAAGGGTTGGGAGAAAAACCCCGACCCAATTTTCTTCAAAAGGATTTAAAATAAAGCGGATGATCAAGGGCGATTCCCCAAAAAGGAAATTTTTGTGGTTTTCCTTGCCAAAAAAAACCGTGAAGGCTGCATTTACCTTCGAGAAAAGCCAGGGCCCCAAAAAGGGGAACTCTGGGCTGTAACGGAAGCTTGTAACTCGCTGAAAAGAAGACCATGAAAATATACACTGATTTAGCCTTTCAGGTTCGGAGTAGCCCCATTGGCTTTGGGGCCCGGGAAATGGGGCCCGTGAGGTTTCCCGACAGCTAGTGGGAAAAACCCCCCTTTAAAAAATCAGAAGCCCAAATTTAGGGGTCCCGATGCATGCTCTTCCCAAATTTCCCGCTAAAATGGCCGTTTTGAAGAATAAAGCCCCCTTGGGAAAAATAAGGGACAGTGGAAGGAAGGCACCACAGGGGCAGAATTTTCGGGAAAGGCCCAGTTTCTTCCCGGATTCGAGAGGAAGCAGGGGTGGTGAAAATGTGCTTTACCAGAGCGAGAAGAAAGAAAGGGGGGAATATGAGAAAAGAATAGAATGTGAGAAAAAAGAATGAGAAAGTGAGAAGAAAGGAAAATTTAGAAAGTGGGAAAAAAGAAGGAGGGAAAGGGGAAGGGAAAAAAGGAAAAAAGAAAGGGGAGGGGAAGGGAAAAAAAAAAAGAAAGAAAAAGGTGAAAAAGGGGAAAAGAAGAAGCGAAAGAATAGAGAGGAACAAGGGAAAAGAAGAACCCAAGGGGCAAGATGCAATTTAAAGCAGGTTTTTTAACCTGTTGAGGGTATCTCAAACAACTTGAACAAGGGCCGGGAAAGGAAAAGGAAAAGTTGGGGGAATTTTGGGCAGAGATTTCACCAAAAATGGATTCTTGAGGGAAAAACAATAGACTTTGTTTCCAAAGGCATTATAAACCAGCTGGGGTTTTTTTATGATGCTACCCCCAGGGAACTAACCAATGATTTTTTTCAATCAATTTAAAATTACTTGAAACCCCCAAACTCCACCACAGCAAGTAACATGCTGAAGTTGTGAAATATTCAATACTTGTAACTCTTTGGGGGACTGATGCCAAAACCAAAAAAAACATTTGGCTAAAAAACTATATCCTCTCCGCGGAAACCCCCTTGAACCATTGAAAAAACCCAAAAAGTGGAAAAATTTCAAGTTTTGTTCTAGTAGTGGTGGATATGTTCTCAGGATGGCCCGAAATCTTCCCCGTTACCAACATGACTGTAGAACCCTGTGAAGGAAACTATTTACTGAATTGATATGCAGTTTTTTGGGTCCCCGAGGTTATTAAAAACTGACCAAGGACCCGCCTTTTACTGCAGAAGTAACCGGGAAAATTTGGAAACTAATAGGAGCTGACCTCAACCTGCACATAACCGTCCAAAAATTCCCGCAGGAAAGTGGAAAAGAATAACCCACTAAGAACAAAAAATGCTGAAAGTTTGCCCCAAAAAAACATTTTCTTCCCCGGCCCCGGGTCATACCCATTTTCACTCTATTCTGTCAAAATTTCCCCAGACAAACCCAATGGTCTCACTCCTTCCGAAAATATTTTTTCAGGCCCGCAGGCCACATAGCGGTTTAGTGCAGGGAATGATAAACCTTGTAAAAAATGTTATAAAAACTGTGTTTAAAGAAAATTTAAAAATAAACCCATGCCCTTTTTTTTTCTCCCCCATTCCCGATCCCGACTCTGATTTTAAAAATTTCAACCTGGTGATTTTTTGTGGGGTGCAGAAAACACGTCAGGATTATTTGGCGCCCCGATTTGACCAAAATCAATTTCTCCTGGTTTTCCCCAACCTCAATGAAACTTTTAAGGAAGGACCCCCCCGGGGCAGCTTCACACTTTCAAGAAAGTGACTGCGACCAAAAATCTTTTTTTGAACTTTTCCCTTTTTCCTTTACTGTTTGTCTAGTTGGGTGTGGGTAAAAAAGAAGAGGGCCAACCAAGGGGGGGTGCCCGGATTGGGAATTTAAAGCTAGGGATTAGGGGCAAAGGGTTTTAATCACTTACCGGCCCGTTTAAAAATCAACAAAAAATATGGGTTTGGGTTTAAAAACATTTTATAAAAAACGGGTTTGTTTTTACACCCGGGTTTCCCTTTAAAAATTTAAACTGAACAATTTTAAATGCCCCCTCCATCATGACTTTCCGAATTTAATTTAGGGTTATGAGGGAAAACCCGTAAAAAAATCCCTAGATGCCTTGCCGGGGGGTACTCTGGGTGGACCCGCGGTCGTTGGTCAAAGTCATCCTTTCCCTCAAAGGTCTGAGAGGAGGGGCCCGGGGATTGCTTGGGTTTCCCCCTTTGGGGCAAGCCTGACAGTGGGGTTTTGTGGGGTTTAACACCCGCCCACCTGTTCCCCCCTGCTTTCTAAGGGGATTGCCCTTTTTCCCCATTTTTGTTCAGTTTCGGGAAAAAGCATCAACCCCACCTTCCCGCTCTTGGGGGGAGCGTTAGAACAAATTTTGATTTTTTTTGGGGGGACTGTAAAGTTGGAAATTTTTAAGAAAAAAAAACATAAAAAGTTTTTGTTTTCATCTTTTACTTTCTTTTTTAAGCTAATCAGTTAGTATTTTTAAAACTTTTTTAAATGCTTATACACCCCTTATCGAAGTATCGTATCTCTCCCCACGCTTTCCTTGGAAAAGATGAAAGGTCTCCCGGGAGCAAAAAAGGGTCAAAGCCCCCTCCTCCCCCCCGGATGTTTAAGGAAAAATTTGGTAATGTGTCATATCAGCTGCTTTATACTGAAAAGAAAACCAGCGGGAAAAAAATTAGTGGGGGGGTTATGCCCTTGTTTTATGCTGCAAAGGGTTTGGAATTTCCCAGGGATGTGGGGAGGCCGTTCCATTTGGGGACAGCCCGGTTTTTCCACAACAGCAGAATGGAAAGCAAGAGAACTCCCATTTAGGGGGGCCCCCCCAAAGGAACCAGTTTTGGGGGGGGGAAAAGCAGCAAAAAAAGATAGGAACCAAAAGGTTTCGTAGGGGGGTGTATTTCAGCAAGTGTTTGGGCGGCTTTTTTGGGGGCTGCTTTTTCTGAACGGTTTGTAGCTTGGGTGGGGGGCCTTCACCCATCCGGCCAAAAGGCTTTACCGGTATCCATGGGCCCTTTAAAACCCCTGTGCGGGAAAGAAAACCAGGGGGAAAGATTTTCCTGATGCTCAAGGAGTTTTTGGAAAGTACTTGTCTCCAGAGATTTTGCTGAGCAGGAGAGGGGGAGTCTGTACGGGACCCCTGAAACAGACTGGGGGTCCCCTAAAAAGGAAAGTCACCAGCCACACGGTGGATTTAAATGTTTAAATTTTTTTTTGTTTGTGGACTTTCCCTTTGATTTGCTGCGTGTTTACGGCGGAAGTAACCCCTGTTTGCAATTTGTTTTTATGTTTTTTCGCTGTTTGTTTTCCCGGTGGAAAAAAAAACCCCCTTTTTTTTGTTGAAACCTACCCGCTTGTGTGCCTCTGGGGCCCGCTAGTCCCCCCATATGGTGGGGAAAGGGGCACGGGTTGAAAGGGGTAACAGCAGCAAACTTTTTTTTGGATTTTAAATTTACTTTTTTGGAAAATTGTATGTTTGGGTAAAGGTTGCTCCCATTCCTGCCAAACCAGTCAACACCAAGGGGGAAAACTATGCAAGCACCTGGGGGGGGGCCAAAATCCCAAACCAGCAAGAAACCAAACCGTTGTTCCCTGGAGAAGGTCGCGGCCACTCAGAGCAGGTTTTCTCCCCAGGGGGGGAGGAGGTTTGGGGGGGTTGCACAGTAAAAAGGAAAGTACAGCCGCCTTGCAGAAGTTGCCCCCTGATGATGACGTGGAGGCGTATCTGGCGGGGTTTGAGAGGTTTGGCGGAAAGGGGAAAAACCCGGGGTTCCGTTTTTTGGACTAAAGTTCGGGGCCCATTTGGTGGGGGAAACCCAAAAAGAAAAGGCCCTTACTTTGACCCACTACGAGCAACCAAGGACGGGGGGGGGACCCCCAAAAAGGGCCCCGGGGATTATGGCCAGGCTGGGAGTCACCCTAGGGTGGGGCTGCAGAGTCCAGGTTGGGGGTTTTTAAAAAAAGAAATAACCGGGCCCCCTCCCAGCTTTTTTGCCCCTTAAAAAACTTGTGCGCAAGTGGTGAAAACCGGGGGTTTGTTTAAGTCCGCCCGCCATCGTAGCCCGGATCGTCTTTGGCCCCGTTTAACGCAAGTGGACTTACCACGAGGCTGCATGGTTGGGTTCCCCGGGGAAACCCCCCAAAGACGGGGACCGCTGATTCCCCTGTGGGCGGTACCCCAAACTACAGAGTCCTAACGGGGGGCCAAGTTTAAAAACTTTCTCCGAGGGAGCCCAGGGGAAACTTTTTGGGGGAAAACCG
>JAODAL010053864.1:0-24996 GCA_025379985.1 Phyllomedusa bahiana | reverse complement strand
TTTAACTGCTAATCAATGGGGATTCGCCCACACTGTTCTTAGGGACTTTAACAGGGGACAATTCTGGCTCCTCCCTCTTAGGCAGTGGCACAACAGTCTCTGCAGGGGGCCCTTTCCCGGACATGGCGCCCTCTCCATCTGGCGCCACCTCTGGCCCCCACAACTGGGCCTTCAGGATACTAGTTCTGGGCGTACTCTGGAGACTTTTTCCTCCCCATCCAGAGCAACCCTTAGTGGGATCCCATCCACTCGCATCCACTCGGTTTTTTCTGTTCGCTCCTCAAGCTGGATTACCCTGGCCCGTTTCTGCTGTAGAGTTGGGTTGCTCCTGGCAACAACGAAATCCAGACCCCTTTGTGACTTGCCTTTGCCCCGCCTGGGCTTTTTCTTGGAAGGACGGCCTGGCTTTTTGCCCTCCAGACATTCCTCACAGCCACATTCCAGCCCCCCTTCCCACCAGGGCTTTGGTTGGTTAAGGTAGGGAGGTAGGGTTTGCCAGGAGGTGCTAGGGTGCACTAGGTCACAAAAGTTCTCCATAGCTGAAAACAAAAATTCAGACAACACCCGTCTCTCTTCAGCAATCACACAGGGTGTCTGGCCCTTTTACTGCTGCTGCAGCAATCCTATGCAGCTCTGCAGCTTCACAAAACCGTCTTTCTAATGCACAGTCACTTTTCAGAAGCAATAATGGATTGACTGCTGGCCCTTTAACTTAACCCTGCAGCCCCAACGCTGTGCAAAATTCCCCAGTCCACTGGTTCATCACTCTTGTGCCGGTTCAATTGTGCCATACATGCACCAATTCTCGCGCCACTGCGCCGCTTCAGTTACTGTGTCAGTCCTGAGGTCGATGTGCCCATTGCATACCTCCACCATATGTAAGCGTTCACTCATGTTCGGCTGCCATCTTGGCCCGGCCTGGGGGACACTCTCGCTCTGGGATCGCTGCTTTGGTAAACGGAACAGCAGGTCGACACAGGATTCTCTTGAAGTCTAGCCTCCGCCAGCTTTATTCTTCAACACAGCAAAATATATACAGCAAACAAAATAAATCCTAGGCCGTCCAGCCACTAACTAAATGTACAGAGTCCCTCTTTAGCAGTGGTCTGGATCTACTACCCAGCCCCACAAACCTTCCAAGGTCGCACCGCCACAATATATATATATAATTATATATATTATATTTTATAAAAATATATATATATATATATATACACACACACACAAAACTGTCTGATGTGAACTATTGCCTATTGGTCTGGTGGTAAAAAGTGAAAATCCATGTCTGGCTGATTATGTAAATACATATAGCAGTTCACAAAAGGATAGGGGTCATTGCAGTTGAATGACATAGGGGTAAAGATCTTTGAGGTGGTGTATGTAGGTATAAAATGATGGTACATGCCCTAGGGGGGAGGGATCCGTGTGGCCAGAGATCAGTGCATAGATCAATACCAATAGAAAGAGATTACAGCATAACAAAAAATGCAGCATGATAAAACTCTATTACTGCCCTGAGAACTCTACTGTGCCCTGAGAATAAATCTTACCAGCTTGGAATAAACACAGCTTCGCCCGGTAAGATTGAGCAGATCTGGGGAGGCGAGTGCTGTGGTTGATTAAAAACAGAAGGTGTACTGTCCACGCTGTTAAAAGATTACAT
Source organism: Phyllomedusa bahiana (assembly GCA_025379985.1). NCBI lineage: Eukaryota > Metazoa > Chordata > Amphibia > Anura > Hylidae > Phyllomedusa > Phyllomedusa bahiana. The sequence continues at coordinate 23,333 of JAODAL010053864.1, read as the reverse complement.
ATGAAACCAGTGATAGTACCAGAATATGGAAGCTCTGATTCATAGGTGTTGATTGTTGTAGTAGAATATCTTGAGGCATAGATATTAGCGGCGGAGTAGAAGGCGGTAACGCTCGATGGTGCCTGGGAGACTTACTCCAGGAAGATCCAGATTGCCAGTGTGGAGAGTAAAGGCAACATGTATGATTTTTATCGCCAAGGCACCATTTTTTTGCGCACATTAGTAGCGTAGAATGCGCCTGAATCTATTGACCTGCTCTACTGTGGGTCATAGACTTAGCACTTTCTAGCTACAAAGCGACACTTCTGGATCAGGTAAACCACTTTTAAAGTGCTCTACCTGTTCCAGCAGTAATGTGCCTGGATTTGCTGTACTAAAGACATAAATATATAGAATTATACGGTTGTAGTGCGACACGACTCCAGCAGGCCCCCCGATTTGAGGTGTATTACAAAGTGCCAAGGGCGCTTTATAATGCACTTCATTTTGGAGTGCGCCTGCTCATACATCGAGCGCACAGGGCTGCGCCAGTTTTTAGGCTGAAAAGACACCAGATAAAATGTGGCAGCCCGTACATACATGTCACCAGGCTAGACCGAGTATGATGAATGGACACGTGTGGTACATCATGGTTCATTAGATTCAATCCAAAAAAAAGAGGAGGGTTCCTCCAGCACTTACTTAGATAATTCCAGTAAAAACTCACTTTATTCATAAATAGTCAAGACTTATTAAAACCACAAAAAAAATAGTCTTCACAAATATGAACACATACTGCATGTCTACACACTTTGAGCCTACTAAGTAGACTCTTAATCATGACTCATAGAAAGGAACATAAGAACAGCTATCTTGCATCTAGGACCTTTATCGGGATCCCAAAGGGCCAATTTATCAATCTATTTATATATCGTTGTATATGCTCTAGTATATCTATTTATATTACACATATGCAGGGTATAATAGATAACTTTGTGGCCCGTGGATATGATAGACAGGATTTAGAACAGATGGGATACGATGTCTTGAAGATGAGTAGGGATCAAGTCCTACAGAGATGTACTAAGGAGAAAAACAAACGATTTTTATTTACAAGCAGGTTGATTGTCATAGTAACTTGATTGAACACTATTAAAATAAATTGCAAAGTCTTGGCTAGTGATCCAAAATTTGGCTACCTGTTTAAACAGCCTCCTCGATTTATTATACCGTAGAGGTAAGACGATTGGTAGTGTTATCACGTCCTATATTTTTATTGTTTTAACGGTATTTTTGTTAGTTTAAAATCTGTAGATATAGCAGTATGTATTTAAAGGAAGTCTAGAGGCGAGTCTCCAGGCTGGAGAAAGAAGGTGTTTGCCTTCGAAACGTCACTCACAGGTGTAAAATCCTCGACTTGTCTGACTGCTAGTCTCCACAAATCTGTTAACATGGACTGAACTTTTCTATAATAGGCTTGTCTGCCTTGTATTGATTAAGTCGCGGATCTTCTATTGCTCGAAATGCTACAAACCGCAAGTATGCTTCTACATTTGTAAAATTTGCTATTATTTGTGTATTAAATTATTAAAATGTGAGTTTTTGCAGCTAAGTTGGTTTAAAGAGTTACTGGACGGGAGATGGAGACCGTGGGATGCAGGCTTACCATTGACTTTATATAATCATTTTATTGCCAAAATAGTGTTGGTTCTATGCAGTTTTCACATGCCAAAAAATATATAGGACAGTAGTCCTATAACAGTAGTTATGAAAAGTTGCTGACACTTATAGTACCACCAAAGTACATGTCAAAAACATTGGACAGGGACAATGAAATACAACAGTAGTTATGAAGAGTTGCTGGCACTTGTAGTACCGCCAAAGGACATACCTGTGAGGAAAACCAAGAGCAATAAGATGGGAGCAGAGACAATGTCTTTTGCTGGCTTAAAGGGGTTGTCCGGTTCCTCAAAAAAAATAATAGGAAGATCCTGATAATCCAGTTAAAAAAGCCTATATTCACCTTAGTCATTGCTATAAACTTAGTCTTCATTGAGTGGTTTCCAAATTAATAGAAGAATGGTCATTTGTCAGAAGATTAACAGCTGACATCAGGTTGATTCAGAAACAAAATTCTATATGTTGGTTAACACATTCAAGTTTTTCTACAGGTTGATCTAGAAGTGTGGCAGCATTAACATAATCATCATTACTTCACACTTTTGATTATAATTCACAATACAATTGGTTAGTTTAATCATAATTACCTACAATTGGTTACTTCTATTTAACATACTTTTAATCATAATACACTACAATTGGTTACTTCTAAATAACATTTTCTATGCAAGCAGTAACCTTTACATTATCTTTATTTTGCTTTACTAATTAATAATTTGTATCATATCACCTGGTAAATCAGATATCATCATTTTTTTATTAAATCAAGTAAAAGAGCTCATCTAACCATTGTTTTGATTATTAAAAACTAGAAAACAGGTTTTTGATTGTCAGGGGTAGCTAATTAACTGGAAGACATCTTGATCGTCCCAGAGGATTCTTGGAAATAAGAGATGGAATGTTACAATAATTATCTTTTTTTGCCATACATATATAAACAAATGTGTATTATCAGTGATTAGAGATTGGAGGGACAAAACCAGCCATTGGGAGAGTAGGTTGGCTAAATAACTCAGATTAGAGACATAAATAAATTATTCTGTTGGAAATTATTTAATTTAAGATTGAAGAACTAAGAAATGTTTAATACACCTATAAATATGTCAAAGCTAAACATTCCAAGCAGATCAAGGACATAAATTTCTTAAAAAAGTCTTAGAAATATGAACATTTAAAACTTAGGATGGCATGTCCGAAAATTGGTGTCACTGCATTTAACCCCTTCCCGACATGGGAAGTATGCATACGTCCTAGCAGGAAATGCGTTCCCGCAAATGGACATATCCATACGTCCTGACGATCGTGCGGGCTTACAGGCGAGCCCCGCACGATCGCGACATGGGACCAGCGGTATATTACCAGTGGCCTCATGCTGCATCACCCACGGCTGGAGTGAGCTCTGGCCGCGGGTGTTTAACCTCTTGGCTCCGACGATCAATTAAGATTTTTGAAGCTAAGTCGCAGGCAGGAGGAGTGAGATCATGCTGCCTGCTCCCAGCACGCAGACGTACGAAAGTGCAGCAGCGATCTCCTACCAAACGGCTCCGGGAATTGAAAGTCACTTCCCAGTTCGTCTGTGATGTCACCATGCCCACAATGCATTGTGGGCATGGTGACTGACAGTTGCCATGGTGACCAGTACACAGCAGCAATGCTGTGTACTGGTCTACTATTGTAACAGCAATCGGAAGATTGCTGAATATTTACTTTTCCCCTATGGGGAAAAGTAAAGAAAAAGGTGTAAAAAGTGAAACACAAACACAAAAAATAAAATAAAAAATGTACACCGCCCTTTTTCCCTTTACAAACGGCAATCGCCCCAATAAAGATCAACAATAAATAAAGTACCCATATTTGGTATCGACGCATGCGTAAGGACGTGTCCTATAAATATTTCATATTAATTAACCCTTATGGTGAACGCCGTTAAAATAAAATAAATAAAAAAATCAAAGAATTGCGATTTTTGTTCATCCCGCAGCACATAAAATGGAATAAAAAGTGATCAAAAACTCATATAAATGCCAAAGTTGCACCAATTAAAACGTCAGTTCATCCCGCAAAAAATTATCCTTACACATCTCTGTATACAGAAAAATAAAAAAGTTATGGCTCTCAGAAGATAGAGATGCATAAATATTGTTTTACACAATAAAACAATTTTTTTATTTTAAAGTGCTTCAACATAACAAAAAAACTATACAAATTGGGTATCACCATAATTGTATCGACACACAGAGTAAAGCTAACTTGTCATGGATACTGCACAGTGAGCATTGTTAAAAATAAAAAACACTACTAGGATTGCAGTATTTTCGTCACCCCGCCTTCAAAAAATCGGATTTAAAACTGATCAAAAAGTCTTGTCCCCAAAAAATTATACCAATAAAAATATCAACTTATCCCACAAAAAACAAGCTACGACGCAACTCCATACACAGAAAAATAAAAAAGTTATGCTCTCAGACTATGGTGATGCAAAAACGTGTTTTCCTTTTTGAATAAAAGTGTTTTTATTGTGTAAAAGCAGTAAAACATAAAAAAATACAAATTTGTTATCGCTGTAATTGTATCGACCTGCTGAGTAAAACTAGTATGTCATTCATACCGCACGGTGACTGCTGTAAAACATAAAAATAAAAAACACTGCCAGGAATGCTGTATTTTGTTGAAGATGCCTCACAAAAACCTTATTAAAAAGTTGTCAAAGCATCATTTGCACCCCATAATGGTACTAATAAAAACGTCAACTCGTCCCGCAAAAAACAAGCCCATAATCATCTCCATATACAGAACAATGAAAAGTTATAGCTGTCAGAATAGGTGAACATAAAAACACAATTTTTATAGAGGTATTTCTATTGAGTAAAAGTAATAAAACATAAAAAACTATCTAACATTTATATCATTGCAATTGTACCAACCCCCATAGTAAAGTTATCCTGTCACCTATCCCGTACGGCGAACACTGTAAAAATGAAGCCCAAAAAACAATGTCGGAACTGCATTTTTCCCCCCATTTTCATAGCCCAATACTAAAAAAACTATGGAACACCTGTGCGCCCAAAATGCACAGTAGATGAGATCCCTGAGGGGTGTTGAATCCAAAATGTTCTGGTTGGGGGCTTAGCAAATGCAACATGGCCCCACCAAAATCTGCACTCCAAAAGCCAAATAACACTGCCTCCCTAAAACGCCCTGTCATGTGCCCAAACAGCAGTTTACACCCACATGTAGGGTATTGCCTAACTTAGAAGGGATTGTGTAACAAAATTTGGGGTGTTCTTTTTCCAGGATTTCTTGTAAAAATTCAACATTTTCAGCTATAATTGCAGATTGTTGAAAAAAAGTAATTTTCATTTTCCCAGCCTAACGCTAAAAAAATCTGTGTAACACCTGTGGGGTCGATATACTCACCACATCCATGGATTATTCCTTAAGGGATGCAGTTTCAAATATTTGAGTTTTTTAGGGATGTTTATTAAGTTTTAGCACCTTAGGGCGTCTGCAAACCTGAAATGGCTCCTTAATTAAATCGTAATGAAAATGAAACCCCAGAGGCCAGTAGGGATTCCTCCTATTCTGAGGCTTGTGGTTGATCCAAATAGTGCACATTGATCCAAATAGTGCAAATGAAAACTAAAGAATCTGGGGAATCAATATTAAGTTGCGTTTCCCAGATCACATCTACCGTGTTCTTGTAAATAATGGATAAATATTGAAAATCTGCAAAAAAGTTAAATTTTTAAATTTCACCTCCTGTCAGGGCTAAGCTGTGCTCAGGCTGCAGGGATCTACAGGCTGCAGCAGCTGATGCACGATCCCACCCTGATACACATGCTGCTGACAGCTCTGTGAGTGACAGGAGTCCAGCCACTCCTGACAGGGGGCGAGTTGCACCAGCCAATGGGAGGACCCGGTGAGGCCGCTCCAATCAGCTACAGGGGCGGTATCCAGGAATCCCTTTTAAACCCTGCCTGAAGGCTGGGGCAGCGCCGGGGATTTTCCCGGGCTACCTCGGGGTTACTTTTTCGGTTTATTTTTTTGCTTATCTGTGTCCCTGACCTTTTGCTTGTTCCCTGCCCCCGGTTTTCCCTCCTGATTTTGTCTTTCCCTTTTTTTTGGTTTTGGGACCTCGGCTTGTTTACGTTTTTCCACTGTTCGATTTGTGGCTTTTGGGGTTTTCCCCAATTTTTATTACCCGGACGTCTGGGTATTTTTTCTTCTGACGGCCCCAGCACTTTTGCAGCACAGGGACTGTCACCCAGTTGCCGTCGCCGCCTAGGGCAAAACACTCAAATAGGCAGGGGCAGTGGGGTGGGTTCCAGTTTTTGGCTCAATCACCCCCCCTTGAGTGACAATTTTCACAGGCCAAAAACCCTTACTGCTCTACCTCACTTGGACCCCCAAAAAGCTCTGGTTTGGGAGATGCAGGGGCTTTTCCCAAACAGTCCAGGGTCTGGCGCGAGGGGAAAAAAAAACCCCCAGCAACAACCCCCAAAAAAAAGGTCCCTGCACTACCTTCCCCCCTTTGGAGCCCCCAATCCAGTTGCCTGACAGGTTTGCAGGGAACCCGAAGGCCTTTTTTGGGATTTAGAGAAGGGGTTTTCGCCTGTATTTTTTTGGTCCGCCCCCCTTACCCCGGGGAAAGAGGAACAAAGGGGGGGAAATTTTTTTATTCCTTTCTGGGGGGCCCCCCCCGGGATTTGGGGGAATTTTTGTTACCGCATGACCACCTGAACTGTCTTTTTTGGACAGGTTCTTTGCCCCCTTTTGGGGGACTCTTTTAAAAGACCCAGATAGGGAAGCTGTGGCCGAGGGTCGCTGACCACCTTTAGGGAGGGTGAGAAGACTGTTAGGATTTTTTCTCCCCCAATTTTTGGCGCTGGTCGTTCCATCTGGGGGGAACGACGCGCTTTTCAATGCCAAATTTAGAATTTGGGCAACTGACCAAATGAAGGAATTTTAAATTTGGGGGCTTTTCCCTACCCCGGTTTCTTTAATGAGGCCAAAGGCCCCTGGCCTTCGGGCTGGACAACTTTTAGGGTGAACGGCAGGGAAAAATTTTCCCCCCCCCCCCCCGGGGGTCCACACCATGGTCACCCCTAAACCCTTGTTTTTCCACTTAAACCCAGAGGGGCCCCTGCAAGTAGGGGGTTTTTTCCCGTCCCTTTCGGCAGTGACGAAAGGGTTACCGTCGCATCCCGGGTTGTGCTTCCACTGTGGAGAAATGGACAAAAGAATTCGGGAAAGCTCAAACGGAAACCAGGTGGGAAAAACCCAACCCTGGGTGGTCGCAGGAGGATCACCTAGGTGACAGGTATTTCCTATTGTATCTAAAATTGCTGCTACCATTTAAGATTTCAATTTTCGCCCCGGGTTCGGGGAGTGCTTTTTGTTTTTCGGGGACACTTAAATTTTTGTTGATCGTCTTTCGCCAAATCACCACCTTGGAGACCCCCTTTGACCCCCGGGGTTGTGGCTTTTGATTCCACTCACTCTGGGGGCGCAACCAAAATATTGTACCCCTGAGTGGAGATGGGGGTCGGATCCATACAATTGAAAAGTGTATTCTATTCGCTGGGGGGGGCTGCCCGGATTGGGGTTTTTGGGGGTGCCCGGTTTTAAAACTAATCCAGTGTTTGACGGAATTGGGGAAATTAGTCAGGGGGGGGACAACGGTGTGTTACAGATGCCCTTTTTTCCATCCCTGGGCAAAAATGATGTGCGACTGATGCTCTATCTGGAAGGGGCGGTGCAGCGTTGAGGCCTATGCGGCATCTTGTGAATTGCGCTGGGCTAAGGTTCCCAGAACTCGTCCTCCGGGGAAACAGCCCCCACCTGTACCTGAACGTCCATATGGGGTTCGGAATGGCAACCCGGTGGCTTATCATGAAATTACCCTTTTCTTCTTTTAACTAAGTGCCCCGTCTGCATGCGAAAAAGGGAAAAATTCAGCCTTGACTCCGCCTTAGGCCTCCTTCCCGTTTGATAGAGGGGAGTTAGAAAATGAATCGCCTGTATTTAGATTCGCTAAGGCCCAAAAGGGCACGCGTACCGGGCCATTGGAAGGGGTATGGCCTGGGGAGAATCTGGGTTCCGGCGAAAACTTCCATCGATCGCCTGTGGGGGAATTTCCCATATCTCATCCAGACAAACCCAAACTAGGGAAGGGGTCCGGGGGCCCCCCTCCAAAAAGGGGGGGGGTATGTCGGGGCTGGGTGCACTCGGTGCAGGATCAACAGGCTCAGCATGATGCCGATCCCACCCCGATACACATGCTGTGACAACTCTGTGGTGACAGGGGCCCGCCACTCCTACAGGGGGCGAGTGCCCACCAATGGGAGGGCCCGGAGGGCTCCAATACTACAGGAGTGGTATCCAGGGAAACCCATTTAAACGCCCGAAGGGGGAGTGAAACGCCTGTGATATTCCCGGGTACCTCGTGTTACTTGTTCGGTTTATTTGTTTTGCTTATCCCTTTTACCTACCTCGGCCTTTTTTTCCTCCCCCGGGTTGTTTGATTTTGTGCTTTGCTTCCTTTTTTCTTTTGACCCCCGGCTTGTTTACTTTATTCCCTGGGCGATTTGTGGCTTTTGGGGTTCCTATTTGGTATTACCCGGGCTGTCTGATATTCTTTCTTCTGAGGCCCCAACCTTTTGCAGCACAGGGACTGTCACCCAGTTGCCGTCTGCCGCCTAGGCAGAGACAGTGGGCTGGGTTCCAGTTAGGACTCACTGCACCTCCCTTGACGTGACACCTCCACTTTGCTTTTATTCCTGTGAAACACCAAAAAGGTTTAAAAAACTTCCCAAATGCTTTTTTTAAAACTTTTAAGGGGGTTTTTAATTTTTTAGATTAAGACCTTTGGGGTATCTAACATACAGGCCAACAAAATCACGTTAGAATGACAGGCCCCTTAAAAAGAAATTGAAAAATTTTTTTGAAAAAAAATTTTTAAAATTATATTAAAAATTTTTAACCCCCTAATTTGTTAAAAAAAAAAACTTTAAAAAAAGATGCCAACCTACAGTAACATATGGTAGATCTATTTTTAAAAATATTTTGATCGAATAAATCTGTCTTACATGTGGGAAATTTTTTAAGTTTGAAAATGGTAAATTTTTCCATTTTTCACGTACTTTTTTTTTTTTCACAAAAAAGCAAGGACTTTTTTTGGGCCAAAATTTTTTTCTATCTTAAAGCCAATGGGGCAGAAAAACACTCCCGAATCATATGGATAGGGAGAACGTCAAAAAGTTATTTTCACATAAAGTAGATGCCTGTAAGGTTCGGTGGATTCGCTGGAACATCGAAAACGATTAGTTAAGCCACGCCAGGGACGGAGTCTAAGTAGCCCCCAGTATCACCGACCCGCCGCAAAGCGGGATGGACTTGCTCGGCGTGAGGCTACCAGGTCGCTACCCTGACGTGACTTTCTTGCGATGGTGGCCGGGGTAATGCGTGGTACAGAATCGGACTCCGGAAATGTAGTCGGGGGCAGGCAGGAGGTCTGGACAGGTGGCCGAGGTTCGTGGTCAGAGACGAGCAGACGGTCAGGGCAGGCGGCAAACAGGCAAGGTCAGGAAACGTAGCGGAACGGACTGGTACACGGGTAATCAAACGGAACTCCAACACTCTCAAGACTCACTAAATGCACATCAACAATCTGGCAGAGAGTGCAGGAGGCGTATACCATATATAGGACCAGCGGCCGGCAATAGACTAATTACCGGTGCGCTGGCCCTTTAAATCCAGACCAGCCGCCCTAAGCAGCGGGTACAAGAGCGGCGGCCAGGACCGGCAGGAGCAGCGTGCACGGATAAGTGAACAGGCGTTGGGACCCGAGCAGCGAGGGGCTGGATGCGGGCAGCCGCGGCACCCACGCCGGACCCCCTGCGGCAGGGGGGGCGGCCGCTGGGGGTGAAGGCACCCACGCCAGCCCCCGTGACAATGCCAGATTTAAAAAATTTGGCTCTGTCAGAGAGAGGCCACTACTGGCTCCTGCGGTAAAGGGTTAATCAGGCTAAAGTGTGCCTGAAAGTACGATCCTTTCAAAAATCTGGCGTCTACTATACCTTGCATAGCAAACTTAATGCGCCTAAAAAGGCGCATTGCACAATTGAGGTGCATAGCGTATCAATACTAGTGTATATAATGCACCTCGATAGGTGCATTGTGTTATGAAGGTGCACAGCGTATTATTGCTACTTTATTTAATGTGCCTTTTTAGGCATTGCAATGTGTTGTGCCCGGTGTGTAATGTGCCTAGTTTTGGTATATTACAGTTCATTTATATTGAGAATATGGCGGCAAAAGTTTTTTGCTGCAAAATACAACAAAACTATGGAACATTCATATTGGGACATGTTGCCCTTAGTGAATAATAGAGAGATCATTTAATCCTATATTTTCTCTAACACTTCCCCCTGCTATTCCTTTCCAGTGCAGGGACATCATCACTACAGTCACTGATTGGCTGCATGGCCATGTCCCTGCTTCTAAATACACATAACAATAAAAGCAGCACACAAAAATAGAATACGTTGAAAAAACTTTCTGCTTAAAAAAAACAAAAGTTTTATGAGGTTCTTTGTTCACACTTTTGAGCAAAATTGCTTAAGCCCACCTTCGACTTCAACGAGACCTCAATGCAGGTGGGTCCTACACTACGTTTACACTAATGCTATATTTCTCTGTGGTCCATCCAGACCTACCTTTAAGAATGTGAAGGCACCAGCTACTAAATACACTGCACTGATTAAAAAGTCTGTGTAGATGGGTGGAGTGCTAAAAACCAAGATGGAGGCAGCCCGTCCCCCCTATTTGTAATACACAACACACAATATTTGGTTCAGCACCTCCAAAAAACTTTAAATGTGGGTGCACGCTGTGACGGCTGTAATCTAAATACACATAACAATAACATCAGCACACAAAAATAGAATACGTTGAAAAAAACTTTCTGCTTTAAAAAAACAAAAGTTTTAGGAGGTTCTTTGTTCACACTTTTGCGCAAAATTGCTTAAGCCCACCTTCGACTTTCAACGAGACCTCAATGCAGGTGGGTCCTACACTACGTTTACACTAACGCTATATTTCTCTGTGGTCCATCCAGACCTACCTTTCAGAATGTGAAGGCACCAGCTACTAAATACACTGCACTGATTAAAAAGTCTGTGTAGATGTGTATTTAGATTACAGCCGTCACAGCGTGCACCCAAATTTAAAGTTTTTTGGAGGTGCTGAACCAAATATTGTGTGTTATGTCCCTGCTTCTGTCCTGTCTCTATTCCTTCATGGCCACTGCTGTGTACCACGGACGTGTCTGTGTTGCCTATTTGTGTCTCGGTTCATTTACCTTTTGCTGTGTTCCTAGTTATCGCTGTTTCTCACCAGTCCTCAATCCTGCTCCTGTGTGGGTCTGCACACTCTCCCTATGGCAGGCGTGCACGCACTCGCTGTTCTGTATTTAAAGGGACAGTGTCCCAATTACCTGTCCAATGACCTATGACCGCCTGTGATTTCTTGTGATATTCATTTTAGTTAAGCCCCGTTGGGAGCATATGTCCCCATACACCTGTGGGGCGTTCCCAAAAGGGGTTTTTTCTCGGCATATGTCGGTATGGGTCTTTACTTTTCAAAATTTAATTATTAATAAGAATCACTATTAAACCCCAATTATATTGTCCGGGCCCCTTTTAAGAGTTAAAGCCCCAAATTTTTGGGTTTTAAAAAATTAAATTTTGGATATTATCCACTAGTACCACTGTAGAATTTCGGCCCCTTTAGTTCCCCTAAAGGGACCCCGTTTCCCCGAAAAAAAAGAAGTGCAATTTTTTTTTTTGCCCAATTTAGAGTTTTTGGGTTTTATAAAGATGTTTGTGATGAAATCACTATAGTATATTAATACAAGGGTTTATTTGAGATGGGGGAAAAATTTTTTCTAACGAAGGGAATTCGTTTTTGAATTTCAGGAAAACCCTTTGGTTGGGGCCCCAAGTGAACCCTTTTGGGGTTTTTTCCCGGGGTAAAAAAGTGGCTTTTGATTGATAAAAGGCTGGCGGCACATTTGGGGTACATGGGGCAAAGCACTCTGGGGGGAAGAAGGGGTTAGCCTGCTTTTACATGTTTCGGAAAATGAAGCCAAAAACAGAGGCCGGCGGGGAAATTTTGTGAATTTACCCCAAATATATAAGACCCAGCCGCCGGCTGGGAGCTCACATCCTCTCACTGTACTGATAGGGGGAGGTGCTGCTGCGGGGTGTAGCGCTTTTGAAGAACTGATTTTTACACAGCCCATTTCTGTGGGGTGTTTTTAAACTTTTCTCAGAGATCTTTCTCTGAAGTTCTATTTCTGATTTTTTGGGGTATTGGTTCTAAAATCCAGTGTGCGTCCCTGCAGTGCATATACTTTTTCAATATCCAAGTGGGATCAAAGCCAGTTCCTGTTGTTTTCCCTTTTAAAAAAACAGCGTTTTTTCCCAATTTAAAAAATTTACCCCCTTAATTTTTGGCTGCTGAATTCTATTGGAAATTTACACCCGGGGGTTTTAATTTTAAGGTTGTTTTGGGGGGTTTGGTTGCTGACAAAAAAAAACCCTTTTTTTTAAACGCCAAATTTATATATTTTTTTTTGGTAGCATAATTCAAAAGAAAAGGCTTTTAAAAAACTGTATCTTTGGGTTGTGTTGGCGTAGAAAAACGCAATTGTTAACACGTACTAGTTTGTGGGCTCAATTTTTTGGGCGCAATTTAACCCGGGGGGTTAATTAAGCGTTTTTTTTGTGGTGTGTGAAAAAAAAATAAACCGTTTTTTTTTTTTAAAAAAAAGCCAAATTATTTTTTTTTTTTGGTAGCCAAATTTCAAAAAGAAAAGGGCAAATTTTTAAACTGTATCTCTTGGGGTGTGGTTGGATAAAAACACGCAATTGAAACCGCAAATATTTTTGTGGGCTCAATTCTTTGGCGAAAATTTACTTCCGGGGGGTTAAATTAAGCGTTGTTTTGTTTGGGTGTGCTAAAAAAAAAATAACAGTTTTTTCAACCCCCAATTTTTAATTATTTTTTTTTGGGTACCCTTTTTTTCCCAAAAGGGAAAAGGCAAATTCCCAACTGTATCTTTTGGTTGTGGGGGTTTAGGGAAAAATCAGCAATTGTAACACGCACAAAAGTATTTATTTTGGGTGCGGCCCTTTTTTGGGCGCAATTTAATCCGGGTTTTTAAATTTTTAAGGTTTTTGTTTGGTTTTGCTGACAAAAATAACCCGTTTTTTTCCCAACCCCCAAATTTATTTTTTTTTTTTGGTCCCTTAATTCACAAAGCAAAGGCTAATTACAACTTATTCTTTTTGTGTGGCGTAGAAAACACGAAAATTGTAACCGTTTCTAGTTTGTGGGGTTCAATTTTTTGGCGAAATTTCACCAAAGGGTTTAAAAATTAAGCGTTTTTTGGGCTGGTGGGGTTGCAAAAATAAAAAACCGTTTTTTTTTAAACCCCAAAAATATATATTTTTTTTTTTGGTACCCTTTATTTCACAAGCAAAGGTAATTACAACTGTATCTTTTGGTTGTGTGGGTAGAAAAACGAAATTTTTTTGGGAAAACCCGGTACTAGTTTGTGCGGCTCAATTTTTTGGGGCGCAATTTACATCCGGGGGTTTAAATTTTTAAGCGTTTTTTTTGGGCTGGTGTGCTGACAAAAAAAACCGTTTTTTTCAACCCCCAAATTTATATATTTTTTTTTGGGTACCCTTAATTACAAGCAAAGGCTAATTAAACTGTTTCTTTGTTTTTTGTGGCGTAAAAAAACCAGCAATTGAAACCCGGGTACAGTTTGTGGGGCCCTTAAAATTCTTTGGGAAATTTTACTCCGGGGTTTAATTAAGGTTGTTTTGCGGGGTTTTGTGTGACAAAAAAAAACCCGGGTTTTTTAACGAAAAATTTATATTTATTTTTTTTTTGGTACCCTTTAAATTCAAAAGAAAAGGTTTTTTTTCAACTGTTTTCTTGTTGTGTGGGGGTTGGGAAAAAAACACGCAATTGAAACACGATCTAGTTTGTGCGGTTTAAAATTTCTTTGGGGGCCAATTTACCCCGGGGGTTAAATTTTAAGCTTTTGGTTTTGCTGGTGTGTGACAAAAATAAACCGTTTTTTTCCCAACCCCAAAATATTTTAATTTTTTTTTTTGGGTGGGGTTTTAATTCACAACCCAAAAGGCCCAAATTTCAACTGTTTCTCTTTTTGTTGTGGGCTAGAAAAAGGGCCTTTTGGTAACACGAATTTGTTTGGGGCGGCTTTTTTTCTTTGGCCCCAAATTTCATCCGGGGGTTAAAATTAAAGCGTTGTTTTTGGGGTTTTTTTGCTGCCCAAAAAAAAAACCCGTCTTTTTTAAACCCCAAAAAATTATATTTATTTTTTTGGTAGCCTAATTCACAAGCAAAAAGGCAAATTCAACTGTATCTCTTTTTTGTGTTGGGTTAAAAAACACGCAATTGAAACACGCTATAGTTTGTGGGGCCCTAAATTCTTTGGCGAAATTTTACTCCAGGGGTTTTAATTAAGGTTGTTTTGGGGTTGTGCTGACAAAAAAAAAAAACGCCCTTTTTCAACCCCAAAATTTTTATTTTTTTTTTGGGGTAGAAAAATTTTTACAAGCAAAGGTTTTAATTAAAAACTGTTTCTCTTGTTGTGTGGCGTAAAAAACCACGCAATTGAAACCCAACGCTAAAAAAGTTTTATTTTGGGGGCTTTTTTTTCTATTGCGCAATTTACATCCAGGGGTTTAAAATTAAGCGTTTTTTTGGGTTTGCTGTGCTGACAAAAAAAACCCTCTTTTTCAAAGCAAAATATTTTTAAAAATTTTCCCTTACCCTTTTTTCAAAGAAAAAGGTTTAAATTTAAAAACTGTATCTCTTGTTGTGTGGCGTAAAAAAACCCCAATTTTTAACACGCTCCCAAAGTACTGGGTTTGTGGGGGCCCTCAATTCTATTGCGAAAATTTTCTTTCCGGGGGTTTAAAATTAAAAGCGTTTTTTTTGTGCTGTGCTGCAAAAAAAAAAACCGTCTTTTTCAAACCCCGAAATAAATACATTTTTCTTTTTAGCTTTAATTCAAAAAAGCAAAGGGTTTAAATTAAAGGGCCTTTTTTGTGCTTTTACATTTAGTAAAAAAACCCCAGTGTTTGAAAAAACGAAAACTTACAATTTAAATTTTTCCTGGCCATTTGTGGAGCCCCAATATATAAAAGGGGTTTACCAAGGGCTTGTTACTGGGTTCATTTGGAGTCAAAAAAAGGGTGTTTTTATTATATACAGATAGCTTCATCAAACAGTGGGCTGTAAATTTTAGAACAAACAGGGATGTCAGACAGGAGGTTTGGGAGGCTCCCTTTCAATGCGAAATGGGGAGTGGGACCAAAAAATTTTAAAAAAGGGGCCCGGGGGAGCCTCCCGCAAAGGGGGGGGCGCGCAAAGGGGTTTACTCGGTGAGGCCACAAATGCCCCTGTCTTTTAGGGGGGGCCCTTTTGTTGTTCAGCAAACCCCAAAGGGGTTTTTGATTGGGTTTACTAGGGCTTTTTCCCCTTTTCCCCCCAGATGCTTTTGACCAAAAACCCCCGGCCAAAGGTCGGTTGGGAACCTCAGACAACAAAACTTAGTTTTGGGATGGCCCGGGAGCGGGTTTAGCGGCCCCCCACCTGTCTCAGCCCGCCTCTTTTCCCTCCGTTCCCCAGCCCGGGATCTACTTTTTGGTCTGGGCTCAGCGCCCCCTAATTGCGAGGGAAAGAACAATTTTTTTGGGGCAGTCGCAGCTACTTGGCACGAAGAAAAGGGGCCAAAATCCCCAAACTTCTTGCGTAGGGGGCAAAATTGAGGGGGAGAGTGGCCATGGGGGGTCATGTGGTGAGAGGGCAGCCTCGGGTTACCAAAAACCGGTGGGTGGGCAAATAGTGACGATTTTTGAAACACAAATTGATGGGTGATGTAGCCGGGCCGCACTTGGGGGCCGGGGGGGAAGCAAGGGCTTCTTACGTCAGGAGAAAAAGGGGGGTCAGCTTTTCGCGTCAGGCAGCGGCGCGACCCGCAAGTGGGTTTGTGTGGCCGTGAATAGCAGGTTGAAACAGTGTGTGGGCGGGGGGGGCCAAAACGGGGCCCCCGGGGTAGGAAAAAACCCCTTTGCAGGTCCAAGACAGTAGCGGCACAGGGGATCAGGAGGAGGCAGCGGCGGGGGGTAGTCACTCCCGTCGGAGCGTTGGCGGTTTAAAAACAGCTACTCGGCTGGGTTTTGGGCAAATTCTTTTCTAAGGGCACCGGGGGGCCGGAAAATGGGGATATGTAGTTGTCCGGGGGGGAAAGTGAAAGCCCCTGGAAAGGGGGGCCCAAAGTTGGCCCCAAAAGGCCCCCGCGTTTAACACATCAGCGTCACCAAACCGGGGGGCCCGGGAAGGAAAAAAAGGGGTCGATGTGGTGGTCCTTTTCCCGCCCGCGGGCCCCGCCCCGCCCGCCCGGGGCGGCCAGTGGCCCCGCATGCCCTTTTAGCCAGGGCAAAAGGGTCCCCCACCTCTGCAGGGGGCAAAACTGTTTCTCTTTGGCCTTCCCTTTCCCCGGGCAAGTTTTCTTCTCCTCGCCCACTTATGGGCCGGCCCCGCAGTCGTTGAGAAAGGGGATTTTTTAAAAAAGGCAAAAATTTTGGCGTCCAACAAAACCTAAAGGGGCAGCAGCTGACCGGGGCTCCTGCCCCAATTGGTTTGGGATGCAGTCCCTCCCCTTTCCAAATTTGGGGGACTTGCCCCTTCAGAGAAAATTAATTTGGGTTGGGCCCAGCCGAAAATGGAGAGTTCCCTGCCCCTTAAATTTTTTTTCCAAAAGGCCGTGTTTGGGGACCCGCTTTTAAAAAATGTTTAAGGGGGAAAAGAAAAGGGGGTCACTTGGAATTTCGGTTTTGTTCCAAGGTTACAAGGGCCCGCCCCGGAGTTGGGAGCTGGGGGCTAAAAGGTTTAGGGGACTGTTTTACGGGCCCCTGGGGAAGGGTTTTTGCCCAGGGGAAACCAAACCCAATTTGGACAGGAGGGGCGCGGGGGTTTTTACGGAAACTGTGGGGCCCAAAGGCCCCACCCAAAAACCACACCCCCAAAATCCCACCTCAACCTCCCCAAAGTTTTTGGGTCCTTTTATACCCCCTTTTGTAGGGCACCCCGCTGGTGTAAAGGGAGTTCTACCCTTGCTTGCCTCGGCGAACGGGGTCACACAGGGGGAGGAAATGATCCGCGTCATTTCCCGCAAGGGGAAACGAATTTTGTGGCTTTCTCGCCCCCAACTTTACCCAAAACCCGGGCCTTTGGTGACGGACAAAAGGGAGGGGAAAAATGGTGGGCCCCCCGCTCCCCCCAGGGGGGGTGGTCCCCTGCGCCCTGCATGGGACCGTGTTCAAAATTGGGTTGGGAAAAAAGGTTCCGAAGTCTTCACCATCTTCAGAAAAATTTAAAAAAGGCCAGGGAAAAATGTGCAGCCCCTTTTAAAACCATTGTACAAAAACCGGGGAACCCCCCCCTTTCCCCGGGGTTGCCCGCGGCCCGAACGGGCCTCCCCCAAAAACGCTCTGGTAGGGATGTTTCCCCCCCCCGCTGGGAATTCCGCCCCCCGCACATTTTTTGGGACCCGACCCGTATGAAAAAAGGGGAAAGGCCCATTAACGATTTTTTTATGATCCAGGGGAGACAAAAAGTACTCCTGTGTAATTTGATGTCAAACCAGTGGCCCGCTCTGCGTGACACCTTTCCGTTTGTTGGGGCCATTTCCCAGGAATCCCCCGTTATTTGGGAAATCGCCAGGACTACGGGATGAATAACGTCCCTTTCCCCCCTGTTCAAGTCCTGGAAACCCGGGTGCTGAAAAATCTGTTTGGGCAGGGGGGGCTGGAGATTTGTGGGGACTACACTCCCTTTGGCCCCCATGAGTCCCCCGGGGGGGCCCGAAATGGGGGAGGAGGAGGGGCATTGGGAAACGAAGCAAATTTTTGGGTTTAAATGAGTGGATTTTCTACCCAGGTGACAAGAGAGGGGGAGGGAGCAGCTGGGGGGAGGTGGTTTGGGGATGAGGAAGACCGAGGGAGATGACTCCCAAACACAGTGGCCCGTATACAAATGGAAATTTGGAAAGGCCCCGGGAGCCCCTCGGAGTACTTGTTTCCAAAATGTCCCGCAGCATGCTTTTTTGCCGGGTTGTGACAGCCCCCCCCCAAAAAAAGTCGCTCCCGCCCGGGGATTGGGCTTCTGGTCTCCACCCCATTGGACCTCGTTTCGGTCCAAAAAGGGAGCCTTTTTCCCAGTTTTTTGAGAAAGGGAAAGACAAACTCAAATTTTTATGGGAAATTTCCCCCGTTCAGTTGGCCGCTGCCCCCCTTTGGGGCCCGGGATTTGTTTCCCCCATCGGACAGGTCTGACCCCGGGGGGTTTCCTCCAGGTTACGACTACCCCGCCGGGCTTTTTTTGGGGGTAAAGGTGGGGGGGGGTGCCCTTTTCCCCCAAAACCCCCAAAACCTGCCCCGTAACCCAAAAATCTGGGGGTCACTAATGAGCAGCTTTCCCTTTACCCCCCCTTGTGAGGAGGGCAGTCACCCCCGCAGCAGCAGCAGAAAGGCATGGGGCCCTTTCCCTTGAACCAACAGGTTGTGGGCCCACTTGGACAGCAAATTGCCCCCCAGTTAGAAGAAACCCCTTGGTCCCCCCCCCCCGGGCAGCCCCAAATGGATGTTTGGCCCCAATTGCCGAGGTTTTCAGTGGGAAAAAAGCTGTCTGCCCCGGGCCCGTAGTTTGGGGATCCGAGGGGTGTTTAGTGGGCGGGGGGCCCTCGTTTCCCCAAAGGAGAACCCCCTTGTCCACGGGGGGAAATGTTGAAAAACTGACCTTTGTCCCAAGGGTGAATTTAGGCGTGGATCGGCCAGGTTTTCCCCCCAAAAACCAAAGCCTTTGGGTCGTCTGGGTTTAAAAATACCTGCCTCAGCCCCTTTTTCTGATGGCCGGGCCCCCCGCCCGATGCCACCAAAATCTGCTGATAGTTTCTCCATCTGCCCAACCCCCGTCTTTACCAGGGACTGGTATGGCCCCCCACCTCAACACTCCTTTTCATTGTGCCACTCTTGTGCTCATGTGCTGCTTTCTGTTTTTCGTTGCCGTGACATCCACACTTGTCATTGTGCCATCTGCGGCCTGGTATGTTTTTTTCCAAATCCAGAAGTCATTGTGCCACCCCTCTGAAACCCCATGCTGTTGTCCTGTCATCACCTCCAAATTCTGTTTTTTTTTGCCCTGGGCCCGACCTCATGCTGCTGCCGCCGTGACCTCCGCCCCTCAGTCATTGTGCCCCTCTGTGGCCTTTAAAACTATTTTGCCACCCCGCAGAAAGTATTGTGCCCCTCTCTGAAACCCCTTTCTGTGGTTTTTGACTTTCCGTGTGCCCCCCCCCCACGTGTATTGTGCCCTGTCTGACCCCATGCTGCTGCCCTGGCCCGCTGCCGTGCCCTCCCCAAATGTTTGGCCTACCCTGTTTTTTGGGCCCCCTTTCCCGAAATTTTTTCATTGGCCCCCTGTCTGACCCCATGTGCTGATGGGCTGCTGCCGTTTCCCCCCACTCTGTGTCCTTGTGCCCCTGTTTTGCCTTTTATGCTGCTGTTGCCCTGCCGTGCCCTCCCCAAATTGGGGTCTTGTACCACTTTTTTGGCCTACTCCTTTTTTGCCAGCTCCCGGGAAATTTTTCATTGGCCCCTGCCTGACCTCATACTGCTGCCCCTGTGACCTCCACTGTGTGATTGTGCCAATCTGTGCCCTAATACTGTTTTTCCCCCTCCTAATTTTCATTGTGCCATGTTGACCCCTTTCTGCTGCCGCCCTTTCCCCCACACTGTGTGATTGTGCCACTTTTGGGCCTTTAAAACTGTTTTGCCGGGCCCCCAGAATGTCATTTTTTTTGCCACTGCCTGCCCCTTTCTGTGCTGCCAGACCCCACACTGTGGTTTATTGTGCCCCTCTGTGGGGCCCAAAACGTTTTTGCCGCCCCAGAAGGTTAAAATTTTGCCAACCCGCCTGACCTCATGCTTTTGTGGCTGCCCCCGTCACCTCCACCTCTATCATAAAGTTGCCCCTGAGCTCTCGCTTTTTTTTTTTTCCAGCTTTCGCTAGCCCTGACTTTATAGGCTACATTCCCGTTGAGTTTTTTGGTCAGTTTTTCCCTCTTAAGTGCCCAGGGGAAATTTTTTAGTGAAGCGATTTTAAGAGCGGGCCCGGGGCAAGGGGCATGGGGGTGTCATACTAAAACAAACTTTTTATTTAAGACCCCAAACAAAATCCCTCTGCAATTTTTTAAGCATGGGCCCAAAGTTTTTTCAGCAACCCGCAGGGGTCTGGGCAGCCTGGAAATAGTGTTTTTTTTTAAAGTGATTCGTGCCCAAGAATTCGGGGGCCCAAACGAATTTTTTTCGGAAAAAATTTGGCGAAAGTGGGCCGAACCGAATTTTTTGGAAAAAATTCCCGGGGGATCTTTTAAAAGTTGATGTTTTGTTCAACAATTAAAAGTGAATGATTGTTCATATAAAAAAAAAAATTCCCCCAAAAAAAAAGTCTTAGCTCAAACTTTAGGAGCAAAAAAATTTAAAATAAGACACTGTCTTATTTTGGGGGGAAAAGGGGGATTAAAAAGATAGGCTAAGCAGATTGCCCGGTTTGCCATTTTAAAAAACACCCGTAACCGCATTTTAGGGGGGCATTACAGAGGGGGCCCCGCGGCATTTGTAAAGTGCCTATTTGGGGGCCCCCCCCCCTTTTGGGGGGGGGGGGGGAGCACTAGGAAACCCTGAAGCTATGATTTATAAAATTCGTACGGCATTTTAGAGGGGATTACAGCTGGAACGGTAGTGGGACTTTCAAAATGGGTTTAACCCGAGCTGGAAAAATGTACAAGCAATAGAATGCGCCTGTTTTGAGGGCCCCCTTTTTAGAGCGGGGTTTTAGAAATCGGAGCTTCTAACCTATTATTAAGCGCATTTAAAAATTTTGGGGTGGTTTAAAAACCAAATTTCATAATGCGCTTGAATTTTTAAATGCAGCAGACCAGATCCTTATCAGCTTTTCCACGGCAGGGGTTATCTGTGAATGAAGGAATATTGTCTGGAGGGTTTAAACAGTATATAGAGCCTAAGTGAGATGTATACACAGACGGATAACAAATCACTTCCCGATGCAGTACTCAAGTAGGAGACAGACGGTGAGCACATATATATATATATAGAGCCCTAGTGAGATCTTCAAATAAGCAGACAGCAATTAATCTCCCTATGTGGCACGTAAGCAGGAGACAGACAGTGAGTGTATAAATCCAACTGTCCCTCTTTTTTTTCCTCCTGGCATTCCAAAAGTCATAACATTTTTATTTTTCGCTATACATAAACATATCAGGATTTGTTTTTGGCCAGACAAGATTTACTTTTTAATGGTTCCATTGACCGTGCCATACAATATTCAGGAAAATTAAAGAAAATGGAGTGAAATCTTAAAAAATTAATTATTGGTGCCATGCTTGCAGGGGTTTTGTTTTTATTGTGTTCAATATTCAATATAAAAGATGTGTTACCTGTAATCTGCAAGTCGATACAATTTTTGTGATACCAAATGCTTTTGATTATCTTTTAGTACGATAAAAAAATGAAAATAATTTTCTATCTCTTAACTTCACTTTGCAGTGACATTCTCTGCGACACGTGACTTTTTGTTTCTTGTGAGGGCACTTTTTTGGGCTGAAATGTAAGCTTTATTGGTATCGTTTTGGGATACATGCAACTTTTTGATCACTTTTTATTCCAATTTTTAGGAAATGTGAAATGAACGAAAAACAGCAATTTTGATGATTGGATTTTTTTTCTTTTGCAGTGTTCAACGTATGGGATAAATGATGTTACATTTTCATAGGTCAGACTCTTACAGTCGCGGTGATACCAAGTACAGTGTGAAAAAAAGTATTTAGTCAGCCACCAATTGTGCAAATTCTCCCACTTAAAAAGATGAGAGCGGCCTGTAATTGACATCATAGTTAGATATCAACTATGAGAGACAAAATGACAAAACAAATTCCGAAAATCACATAGTCTGATTTGGAAAGAATTTATTTGCAAATTGTGGTGGAAAATAAGTTTGGTCAATAACAAAAGTTAATCTCAATACTTTGTTATATATCCTTTGTTGGCAGTGACAGAGTTCAAAAGTTTTCTGTAAGTCTTCACAAGGTTGGCACACACTGTTGCTGATATGTTGGCCCATTCCTCCATGCAGATCTCCTCTAGAGCAGTGATGTTTTGGGGCTGTTGCTGTGCAACACAGACTTTCAACTCCCTCCAAAGGTTTTCTATGGGGTTGAGATCTGGAGACTGACTAGGCCCCTCCAGGACCTTGAAATGCTTCTTACAAAGCCACTTCTTCATTATCATGCTGAAAGACCGAGCCATGTTTCATCTTCAATTCCTTGGTGGGCATTGATGGAAGGATGTTTGCACTCCAAATCTCACGATACATGGCCCCATTCATTCTTTCATGTACACGGATCAGTCATCCTGGTCCCTTTACAGAGAAACAGCCCCAAAGCATGATGTTGCCACCCCCATGCATCACAGTAGGTATGGTGTTCTTTGCATGCAACTCAGTATTGTCTCTCTTCCAAACACGACGAGTTGTGTTTCTACCAAACAGTTCTACTTTGGTTTCATCTGACCATATGACAAGTTCAAACAGGTGCCATTGCTACAGGTAATGAGTGGAGGACAGTGGAGGCTCTTAAAGAAGAAGTTACAGGTCTCTGAGAGCCAGAAATCTTGCTTGTTTGTAGGTGACCAAATACTTATTTTCCATCCTAATTTTCAAAAAAAATCTTTCAAAATCAGACAATGTGATTTTCTGGATTTGTTTTCTCATTTTGTCTCTCATAGTTGAGGTCGACCTATGATGTCAATTACAGGCCTCTGTCATCATTTAAATGGGAGAACTTGCACAATTGGTGGCTGACTAAATACTTTTTTCCCCCACTGTATGTGCAACTTTTTAATTTTCTTATTTTTTTTTTGTAAAATGGCAGAGGAGTGTGTTTTGAACTTACAATATTTTTCATACTTTTTTTTAACTTTAAAGGGGTGGTCTGGGCCCCAGAATTGCTCATTTGTCAGTCGGTGTATGAGTAGAAATAGAAAAGAAACCTCATACTTACCTCCCGGAGGCTCCCGTTCGCTCCCGGCTAATGGTCCGTTCTCTGTGGCAAAAGCAATGAAAGATCTTCATTCACGTGACAGCCGCAGCCAATTACAGGCCACAGGGATTACGTGCATATGTCATTGTGGCCTGTGATTGGCTGGAGCTGTCACGTGAATGATGGACGTTCACTGCTTACTTCCAGGTTGAACACACCAGCAGCCAGGAGTGAACGGGAGCGTCTGGGAGGTAAGTATGAGGTTTCTCTTCTATTTCTACTCATACCCGACAGACAAACCCCTTTAACATTCAGCTTCCCTGGGGTACTTGACTACTACGGGGCATGATTGCTTGTACACCCTTCTGCATTATATAGATAATGAAGGAGGGTGTAACAAGATGGTGGATCTATTACACCCTGCCCGAGGCAGGAAGTAAATTTGGGGGCT
>JAODAL010053863.1:0-24997 GCA_025379985.1 Phyllomedusa bahiana | reverse complement strand
TGGAAATCCGCTTTTCCTTGAAAGACTGTGAGTTGACCTTTGCACTTTGACATTTATGTAGAGTTGGGGTTATTCCCTGTACTGTGTCGGTGACCTCAATAGCATCCCAGCCTTAAAAATAGGAATTCCAAGGTTTCAAATGAAGGTTGCTATTGGTACGACCAAAATATTGATTGTATAAGATACAACTTACATTACCTCATTTAATATATACGAAATTGGGCAGATAGGTTTTGCTGAGGTATGAAAACTAGTCAAAACCATGTTAGGAGAAGTTAAATTTATCAGAGTATACAAAACAGTATATAAGCTAGGGTCTAAGTGACATGGGGGAAGCTCTTCTGGAACTAATCCTTGAACATACACGCTTCAAAGCTGCAGCTGTCCACACACTCAAGAAGCTTCAGCAGCTAAGATCTCTCAACATTACAGAACCTTACAAAATGGACAAAACTCCGTAAGACTGTAACTATTTATACATGTTCTTTTTCATCTTATATTTTTCCTATATTCATAATTTTTGTATATACCTTGCTTTTCTCCTGTGTGCAATAAACTGCTGTTTTGTTTTCATCAAGCCACAAGGACTGTTGCTATTTTTGTCCCTTAACCCCTTACCGCCGGAGCCAGTTTTGGCCTCTCTGACAGAGCCCTATTTTTGAAATCTGTCATGTGTCACTTTATGTGAGAATAACTTTTTGACAGTTTAACCTATCCATGTGATTAAAGAGATTGTTTTCTCTTTGACACTTGTGCTTTAAAGATAGTAAGAAATTTTGGTCCAAAAAATGTTTGTTTATTTGTGAAAAATATCAAAAAATCGTGAAAAATTTGAAAAAATTTACCAATTTTAAACTTCAAAAATTTCTCATGTAAGACAGATAGTTATTCCACTCAAAATAGTTTTAAACTGGCATCTCCCCTATGTCTGCTGTAGTTTGGCATCATTTTTTTAAATGTATTTTTTTTTTTTTACGACATTAGGGGGCTTAGAAATTTAGTATTAATTTTCAAATTTTCAACAAAATTTGCAATATACATTTTTTAGAGAACCAGTCCAGTTCTAACGTGATTTGATTGGCCTTGTATGTTAGATACCCCCATAAATGCCCTCATCTAAGAAACTAACCCCTTAAAGTATTCAAAACCCGCATTTAGGAAGTTTATTAACCCATTGGGTGTTTTCACAGGAATTAAAGCAAAGGGGAAGTGAAATTTCAAAAATTTCACATTTTTTGCAGATTTTAAATTTTTATACATTGTTCACAAGAAATACGGTAAATGTGATCAGGGAAATACAACTTAATATTGATTCCCCAGATTCTGCCGTTTTCAGAGATATCCCTTTATGTGGCCCTAGTGCATTATTTGGCTCAACCACAAGCCCAGAATAGGAGGAGCACCTACTGGACTCTGGAGTCTCATTTTCAATTACCATTTTATTTAGGGGCCATTTCGGTTTGCGGACACCCTAAGGTTCCAAAACTTAATAAAGGCCCCTAAAAAATTACCCCATATTGAAACTACACCCAAAGGAAATTTATATCCGGGGGTTTGTAGGGGAAGCATATCGACCCCACGGGGTGTGTCACAAAAATGTTAGCGTTAGGCTGTGAAAATGTAAAAACAATTTTTTTTTCCAATAATCTGCAATTTTAGCTGAAAATGTTTAATTTTTACAAGGAATCCTGGTAAAAAAGCCCCCAAAAAACCTTGTTACAAAATTTTTTTCCCAAAGTCGGCAATACCCTACATGTGGGTGTAATCTGCTGTTTGTGCGCATGGCAGGGGGTATAAGGTAGGGAGTGATATTTGGCTTTTGGAATGCAGATTTTGGTGGGGCCATGTCACATATACAAAGTACCAGAACAGGTGAAACCTTCCATAAGTCAACCTTTTTTGGGGATTCAGCACGCCTCAAAGAACTCATTAGGGGTGTATTGTACATTTTGGGTGCACAGGTGGTTACAAAGTTGTTTTTTTTTGCATTGGGTCTATGAAAAATGAGGGGAAAACGCAATTCCGCCATTGTTTTTTGAGCTTCAATTTTTAACAGCGTTCCCCGTTGGCAGTGTAAATGACAGGATATCTTTTACTATGGGGTCGGTACAATTTGCAATGGTATAGATTTTATATAGTTTTTTTATGTTTTATTACTTTTACAAAATTTAGAAATAGGTCTATAAAAAAAAATTGCGTTTTTATGTTGTTCTGTTCTGATAGCCATAATGTTTTCAGTTTTCTGTATACGGAGATGATTCTGGGCTTGTTTTTTGTGGGATGAGTTAATGTTTTTATTAGTACCATATGGGGGGATATGCCGCTTTGATCACTTTTTATTAAGGTTTTGTGAGGCATTTTGAACAAAATACCCGCATTCCTGGTAGTGGTTTTTTTTTTTATTTTTTACAGCGGTCACCGTGCAGTATAACTACATACTAGTATTACTCATCAGGTCGAACGATTACAGCGATATCCAATTTGTATATTTTTTATGTTTTACTGCTTTTACGCAATATAAACACTTTATTCAAAAAGGAAAACACGTTTTTGTATCGCCATAGTCTGATAGCCATAACTTTTTTATTTTTTCTGTGTACGGAGCTGTGTAGGGGCTTGTTTTTTGCGGGAAGAGTTGACGTTTTTATTGGTATAATTTTTGGGGGACAAGAATTTTTGATCAGTTTTAAATCCGTTTTTTTGGAAGGCAGGGTGAAGAAAATACTGCAATCCCAGTAGTGTTTTTTTATTTTATTCTTAACGCGCTCACTTGTGCAGTATCCATGACCAGTTAGCTTTACTCTCTGGGTCGTTTCCCATTATGGCGATACCCAATTTATATAGTTTTTTTAATTTTGAAGCACTTTAAAAAAAAAAAAAAAGTGTTTTATTGTGTTAAATAATATTTTGCATCGCTGTCTTCTGAGAGGGCCCTATACTTTCTTATTTTTTCAATATACAGAGACGTGTATGGACTTTTTTTTTGCGGGATGAACTGAAGTTTTAATTGGTACAACTTTGGCGTCTATATGAATTTTTGATCGCTTTTTATTCAATTTTATGTGCTGCTAAGATGTACAAAATCGCAATTCTGTGACTGTTTTTTTTTTTTGGTTTTTTATGGCGTACACCATACGGGTTAATTAACATGACATATTTATAGGGAGGGTCGTTACGCACGCGGCGATACCAAATATGGGTACTTTTTATTTATTTTTTAATCTTTTTTAGGGCGATTGGCGTTTGTAAAGGGGAAAAGGGCGGTGCACGTGTTTTTATTTTTATTTTTTTTTGTTTGTGTTTTTACTTTTTTTTCACTTTTGACATTTATTTTTACTTTTTCACTTTTTTTTCACTTTATCTTCTAACAGCAATCATCAGATTGCTGTTAGAATGCAGACCAGTGCACAGTATCAGTACTGTGTACTGGTTGCCATGACAAGCCTGTCAACCATGCCAAAAATGCATTGCGGGGCATGGTGACATCACAGATGACCCCGGAAGTTTCCGTTCCTTCCCGAGGGCACATAGAGAGGAAGAAACGGTGGGGGCAGGGACAGTGCGGCAGCGCCGGGAGCAGGCAGGAGGAGCTCACTCCCCTGCCTGCGGGTTTATTATCGCAGCCATTACAGGCTGCGGGTAATGAAGCGGTAATCACCCGCGGCCGGAGCCACTCCGGCCGGGGGTTTATTCGGGGATGCGGCCAGCGGTAATTTAACCGGGTCCATGTTGCGATCGTGCGTTGGCTCGCCCGCAAGCCCCGCGCGATCGCCAGGGCGTATGGATACGTCCATTTGCGGGAAGTCACTTTCCCCCTAGGGGGTATCCTACGCCCTATGTGGGAAGGGGGGTTAATATCCCTGTGAAAAAGAAGGTATTGTTTTTAAAGCAGTCAGATAATCTTTAAATCTCAAAAGATAACAAGGTTATTCTTCAACCTCCCATCCGGGGTGGTGGGTGCATGACACAGTATCTTTTTGTTTGGCTTTTTAGGCCGCTATGAAGTAAGGGGCTTATAGGCACCAAAACCTGGCCCCATTAAAAAAGCCTGTAAGTGAGTAAGTTGGTTTAGGTGGTTAGGGGGGGGCCGTTAGCGTGGTTGGCTCCCTTTTGTGGTGGTGTGGGGGGGTGCGGGCGATTGTCCTCGGCGCGCCTTTGCCCCGTGGGGTGGGAGCTCGGGGGGCGTGGGGGCCCGTGGGTTTTTGGCAGCTGGCTGCGGGTGTTGGGACTGGGTGGCGGGGCGTTCCGGGGGGGGATTGTCCCTTGTGGGGGGGGGGTGGGTGCGTCTGGGGGTGGTGCGCCTGGTGTGGCCAGCTGCGGTTTGGGGGGTTGGGTGGGGCTGTGGGCGGGCTCCCGGATTTTGTGTAGGCAAGTTTTGGAATTTTCCTGATTTAGTTTGTACTAGTCATTTATATGTGTGTGGTTTTTTTATATATTATATATATATTATATTTTTATTATATTTTATTTTTTTGTGTGTGTGGTATTTTTTATATAAAGTTGATGCAATTTGTATATACTTTGTATAATTTTGGGTACATAGTGGAAATTTTGGGTTTTTTTGTATATAGTGGGGGCTTGTATATATCTTGTTTTTTGTGGTGATTTAGTTAGAAGGGGATCATTGGGCACTGTCAGGTTGGGGGGGGTTTTTGGATGGTTTGGGGTTCCCCACCATAAAGGGGGGAAGGGGTTGGCCCTTCGAAAGGTTTTCTGGTGGGCCCTGGGCGGATTCCCTTGGCATTTAGTTTGGGGTTTTTGAAAAATTTTTTTTTTGTGTTTCATTGGGAAAGGGGTTCTTTTTGGGGGGTTTAAGGGGGTTGGGAGGGGGGTTTGGGGGGGAATAAAACCATGAGGACGAGGGGTAGACCCGGGAAAAGGGTATGGTGGGTTTTAGGGGGGGAAGGGGGCGGGGGATTTTCATTTGTTTTTTAATTTCATTTGTTTTTTTTGGAAAGGGAAATTTAGGAAAATTTTGGATTTGGGTTAGTCATTATGTCTCATAATTATTAAAAAAAAAAAAATAAATAAATCACAGTGTGGGCTGTTGCAGGGGGGTGTATGGGGGGTGGGGGGTTGGGGGGGGAGGTTTTTTTGGGGGGGGGGGGATAATATGGTGGGTTAAGTTTGGGGATTTATTTTTGAGCCATTTGGCATTTTTGGGGTTTTCTAGTGGGGTTTTGAAGAAATTTGAGTTTGTTTGTGCTATAAAAAAAAAAAAAATGTTGCATTTATGTGTGGTATGGATGCAAGGGTTGTAATGTGTGGTGGCGGGGCCGGAATGGTTGAGTGATTGGGGGAGTGGAGTTTTAATAGGTTGTAGATAAAAAAAAGATTAAATAGGTATAAATTGTTTTTGTTTGGCCGCATAGGAGATTTTTTTTTTCCCAAAAATGGGTGAAAATTTTTTTTATGAGGTTTTTTTTTTGGGTTTGGGGGGTTTTTGTTTTTCCCCGGGTGGCTAAAAACCATTTCGGTTTATGGAGCGTAATGTGGACTTTTGGATTTTATCCGTGTTATTTAGTTTTGGCTTGTTTTAATTTTTTAAAATTTTTTGAAAAGTTAGTTTTTCTTAAGATTTTTTTTCTTAAAAAAAGAGAGGATGAGGTTTGGGATGGGGGCAAAGAAATGGGGGGGCAAAAAAACAGAGTGGCCAAAATGGAAAAGGCCTGTGGAGGACATGGCAGCCAGGTGGGTAGCGTGGGAAAAGACTTCTGGGGGGTGGAAAAAGTTGAGGAAGGGGGGGAATGGTGTGGGGGGGGGGGGGGGCGGGGGGGGGGGCGGGGGGGGATGGGGGGGGGGGGGGTGGGGGGGGGGGGGGGGGGGGGGGGGGGGGGGGGGGGGGGGGGGGGGGGGGGGGGGGGGGGGGGGGGGGGGGGGGGTGGGGGGGGGGGGGGGGGGGGGGGGGGGGGGGGGGGGGGGGGGGGGGGGGGGGGGGGTGGGGGGGGGTGGGTGTGCCGGGGGGGAGGGGCGGAAGGGGGTGGGGGGGGGGGGGGGGGGGGGGGGGGGGGGGGGGGGTGTTTGGGGGTTTGGAAAAAAAAAGGGGGGGGGGAGGGGGGGGAAAGGTTTGGGGGTTGGGGGGGGGGAAAATGGGGGGGGAAAAGGGTGGTGGGGGGGGTGGAAAAAGAGTAGGAAAGGGTAAAGGGGGGGGGGTGGGGGGGGGGCGGGGGTAGGAGGGTGGGGGTGGGTGTTGAAAAGGGAAAAGAAGAGGGGGGGGGGTGACGGGGGGGAAAAAGGGGGGGGGAGCAGGGAATTTTTTTTGGGGGGGGGTAAAAGAGTTAGGGAATAAACCCCAAAAAAAAAAAGGGACTGGAAAGGGGGGGGGGAGGGGGGGGGGCGGGGGCAAAGAAAAGGGAGAAGTGGGCCTGTAAATGTTGGGAAAGGGGAATAAACGGGAGTGAGTTAGCGGGGTGGGAAAAATCCTTTTTATTCAAACCCCTCAACCCCCACAGCTTTGGGGTTTCCTCCCCTTTTTTACCAAATTTTTTCCCCCCCTTTAAAAAATTAAAAAAAAACTTTTTTGGGGGATCAGGCGGGTGGAGGGTAAAGAATTGGGTGGGGGAAAGGAAGGAAAACCCGATCATTTTTTAAGTTTTTGGGGAGGGTTTGGGGAGTAGTATGCCCAAGATTTGGGTTTTTTTTTTTTTGAAGGGGGGGTTTCGAAAAGGGTGACTTTTGTGGACAAGGGCCCTTGGGGGGAGGGGGGCCCCCGCCCCACTGAAAACCCGCTTGTGCCACCTACTGGCGGGCAGGACAGTTCTCACTGCAAAATTGGCAAGTTGCGGCCCCACTGCCCAGTAGTCCGGGATCTTCTAAATGGGGGGGGCAGGTGCTGTCCAAAAAGGCCCCACCTTTGGTTCAGGGAATGCTCCCGGTTGCTGCTGCTGCTGTTGGGGAACTGCCCCCTCATTGGGGGGGTAAGGAAGCTGCTCTCGTGGACTCCGATTAGGTTGCTGCTGATGGGTGGAAAAGCTCCACCCCCCCCTCCCCCAGCAGCTGCGGCAGTAGTAAGTGAGCGCGAGGAAACCCCGGGCAGACCTTTCAGGGGGGGGACGATGCCCCCATAGGCAGCGGCCAATGCTACGGAGGGATTTCACTATAGTATTTGAGTTTGCCCTCCCTCTCAGAGCGGGGAAAAAAGGCTCCCTTTTTGGGGACCGGTAGGGGAGGGCCCAAATAAAAATGGAGAGCCAGAAAGTCACCCCTCTCCCGGGATGCAGATATTCGGGGGTCACAAGCCAGGAAAATTCAGCAGGGCTGCGGGCCTTTCTCCCAAAAGGGGATCGAGGGGCTCCCTGCCCCCCATCTCCACTGTTTACTCCCACGGGGGTTTTTGGGGGGTCATCTGCTCGTCTTCCTCTTTCCCCAATCTACCTCCTCCAGTTTGCCTCCTCCCTTGTACCGGGGGTTAGAAAACCCACTCATTTCACCAAGACAATCCCTTCCCGGGCCTTCCAATGTTCCCTCCCCCTTTTCCTCCATTTAAAGGTCCCCGCGGGGACGTGGCCGTGAGATGTGGGTCCCCAAGCCCTCCAGCCCCCTGCCCAGAAGTTTTTTCAGCATCTGTTCCAGGTTTAAAAAGGCAGTGGAATGAGGGTTTATTCACCCCGTAGCCCTTTGGTGACTGACAAAATAACTTTTTTCCCCTCGAAGGGCCTAAACCCAAAGGGGCGGGTGTCACGCGGGAGGCGGGCCACGGGGCGGGAATCAAAGAAAAACCAGGGGAGTACTCCGGGTTCCGCCTGGATCATAAAAAAACGTTAAGGGGCCTTTTTCTGTTCTTTACGTGGGTAACTTTGTGCGGGGCGGGAAATTTCCCAACGGGGGGGAAACATGGCATTTTCAGGGTGGTGTTGGGGGGGGGAAGCCTTTTTGCCGCTGCAACCGAGGAGGGTGTTCCTGGCTTTATAGGAATGGATAAAGTGCATCCCAATTTTCCGGGGCCT
The DNA here is from genome assembly GCA_025379985.1 of Phyllomedusa bahiana. Classification (NCBI taxonomy): domain Eukaryota; kingdom Metazoa; phylum Chordata; class Amphibia; order Anura; family Hylidae; genus Phyllomedusa; species Phyllomedusa bahiana. The sequence continues at coordinate 17,051 of JAODAL010053863.1, read as the reverse complement.
TTTTCCCAAAATTTTTTCGGGAAGATTGGGGAAACTTCAGGAACCTTTTTTCAAAACCAAAAGGATTGAAACATGCCCAAATTAAAGGGCCCGCAGGGGGCCATCCCTCCTCGTGCAGCGGGGAACACCTTTGTTCCTCCCATTGTCCGTCACCAGGGTTTCCCGGGATTTGAGTTGGCGAAAAGAAAGCCAAAAATCTATTTTTTGGGCTCCCTTGACGCGGAGCGTTCCCCCCCTGTGTGATTTTGTTCACCGAGGAAAACCCAAATGGTAAAAACTGCGGGGAAAACCGCTGTGCCCTACACTGTGGTATGATGGAGCAGTACTTGGGAGGCTGAGGGTTGGTTTTGGTGGTGGAGGATGATGGGGGGCGGACATTGGCCAACAGCAGCATTTTGAAAAACGTGGAGGGGGGAAAAGCGGAAAATCCCCTTTCCCAAATTTGTTGGGTCCCCTGGGGGGAAAGCAAATTCACCCAGTGGGCCGTAAAGGACATGTACGGGCCCCTGCCCGTAGTTACAGCTCCAGACGGCCCCGCGCTGCCGGGGTGCCCTTGGGAAAAACAAACCGATAAGTCAAAGGACTGGCCCCCCTTAGGGTTCTAATATTTATGAAGTTGCGGGTTTGCGGGCCTTTTTGGAAAAAAAATTTACGGCTTTTGGAACTGTCTTCCCCAGCTCCACACAAGCCATTAGTTCTCTAAATTTGGTGCAGGGGTCCCCATTTGGAAAGGGAGGGGGACTGCATTTCCCAAACAAATTTGGGGAAAAAGGAGCCGGTCGGGTGCTGCCCTTTTGGATGGTTGGACGATACTGTTGTCTCTTTGCAATCACCTCCCCCTGAAGGGCTGCGGGCCCGCCATGAGTAGGGGGGAAAGGGGAGCAAAATCTGGCCCGGGATATGTGTCAAAGAGAAAACGCCCCCTTCTGCAGGGTGGTGGAGCCTTAAATTCGGATGAAAATGGCAATGCGTGCCACTGGGGGGACTGCTGTGCGTTGCTGCGGTGGCGGGGATGGACCACCACATCATAAACATTTTTTCCCAGGCCACCGGATGGTGACGGGCATGTGTTGCGCAGGGCCGTGGTGCCAACGTTAGCTCCCGGGGAAACGCTTCATTTTTATGCCACAGATTCAAAATTTCCCCAAATATTCGGCTCCTCCTTTTGTCTTAACAAATAAACTCCCACCCGCCCCGAGTAGGGGATTTTACCCCAACCGCCTCACGAGTGACTACTGCCGCCCCCTCCCTTTCGTTGAGCCCCTTGTGCCGTACTTTTTGGACCTGCAAAGCGGTTTTTTCCCCCGGGGCCGCTTGGCTCCCGCCCCCTCACATTTGGGGTTTACCCTTTTGACCCGGGGGCCACACAACCCCACTTGGGGGCTGCGCCGCTGGTAAAGGCAAGCTGACCCCCTTTCTTCTCCGGGCCGGAGGGTTGAAGCCCTTGTTTCACCCGGCCCCCAAGTGCTTTTTTTTTTTTAAGGCAAATTCAGATTTTTGTGTTTCATTGTCACTGCTGTCCTCATCCCGGTTTTGGGTTTACGCAGGGCTGACCCCTCACAACATGCCCTCCATCCCACTTTTCCAAAATTCTATTATTTTGTCCCCCTACTGAAAAGAAGCAGGGATATTGGCCCCATTTCTTCGTTTCCCCAAAAGTAGCTGCTGATGCCCCCCCCATCAAATTGTTCACCCTTTCGCTTATTGTGGGGGCTGGGCCCCAGACCACATTTTTAGTTCTCTGGGGGGGGAAACCCGGGATGCGACAGGGGGCCGGGTCGGAGGCGGGTTTAAGGGCCGCTGCCCCGCCCCCGGGGCCCCAATGCCAATTTAAGGGTTTGGTGTTTTGTTCCCCCCGACTCTTGGCTGGGGGTTGTCAGATGTTTTCTGGGAGGAAGGGGAAATGCCCTAGTCAACCAATCAAAACCCCTTTGGGTTGCAAAGTCGGGTACACGGCCGCTAATGACAGCGCCAGTTGTGGCCCCCCGAGTGGACCCTGTGCGATGCCCCTTTTTTGGCGGGTTCTGCGACCTGGGCCTGCCCCAGGAATGTTTTGGCCACGGGCCACTCCCCAGGTGAAGGGGCCTGCCACCTTTTCTGTTTGACTTTCTGTTTGTTCAAAAATGTACAGCCCTGTTTGATGAAAAATATCTGTTTAGGGTTTAAATACACACCTGTATTTGACTCCAAATGAACCCTGAAAACAAGTTTGGGGTTTAACCCCTTGAATAAAAATTTGACCCAACCCAAATAGGCAGGAAAAAAATTAAAATTGTATGTGCCTTTTAAAAAACTCTGTGTATTTTACTGAATGTAAAAGAAACAAACGGTTTAAATTTAAACCTTCGGAAAATACAATTTATGTTTACAAAATTTCTTTTTGTGGCGGTGAAAAAAAAAAGTTTCTTTTATGGTAAAACTGCAGAAAAAAAAACTTTTTAAACCCCTTGGATGAAAATTGGAAAAAGAATTGAGCAGCCCCCAAACTCCCGTTTTGGTGGGTTGTTACAAGGGGTGGTTTTTTGGGTACAAAAAACAAGAAAAAAAAATTGTAATTTAACCCCTTCGTTTTGAAAAATTTAGGGCAAAGGGAAAAAAATTTTTTTTTTTGGGGGGTTTAAAAGAGGGGTTTTTCTTTGAGTCCCCCACAGCAGAAAAAACAAGCTTTTTTAAACCCCCAAATGTAAATATCGCCAAACAATTGAGCAACCACAAACTACCAGTTTTTGTAGCGTGTTATAATGGCTTTGTTTTTTACGTTTTACCCCAAAAAAGGGAGAAAAAATTGTAATTAACCTTCGCTTTTTAAATTATGTACGGGAAAAAAATTTTTTTTTTTGGGGGGAAAAAAAAGACGGTTTTTTGAGTCACCACGGGCAGAAAAAACAAACCTTAATTCCCCCTGGATGAAAAATTGCCCCAAAAATTGAGAAACCACAAACTACCAGTTTTTTGCGTTTTTTAAAAATGGCGTTTTTTTTACGCTACCAAAAGAGAAAAAATTGAAATTAACTACCTTCGTTGGGTGAATTATGTTTACAGGTAAAATGATTTTTTGGGGGGTGAAAAAAGTTTTTTTTAAAGTCACCAAGAAAGCAAAACAATGTTTAAATTTAAACCCCCCGGGGAAAAAAAATTTTTGGCCAAAACAATTGAGCAACCAAAAATCCCCAGCTTTGTAGCGTTTTTACAATGGGTTTTTTTTTTAACTACCAAAAACAAGGGGAAAAAATTTTAAATTAAAACCTTCGCTTGGGGAATTATGCTACGGGGAAAAATTTAAAATTTTTTTGGGCGGTTTAAAAAAGAGGGTTTTTCTTTGAGTCCCCACAGCAGAAAAACAATGTTTAAATTTAACCCCCTGGATGAAAATTTGCGCAAAAAAATTTGAGCACCCAAAAAAATAAAAGGGGTTTTTGGGTATTGTAAAACGCGGGTTTTTTAAAAAATAAATACAAAAAGGAAAAGGTTTTTAGACCCCCCTTTGGGGATATTCAATGTCCCGGGGGTGAGCAGATATCTTTAAACATGTAAAAATTTGCAGCTGCACGGGACGCACACGGGATTCAGATCCAATCCCCCAAAAAAATTTCAAAAAATAGAACGTTAAGAGAAGCAGTCTCTGAGACAAGTGAGCCCCCCCAAAAAAACGCTTTTATGAAAATCGGGTTCTTAAAGTAAAGGGGTTTATTGCAAGCGGGCTGAAAGCAGCACCTTCCCAAAATCAGTCAGTGAGAGGGTGTGGCTGCCGGATCGCCCCCGGGGACTTATTTGTGGGGTGAGGGCCCAAAAAATCCCTCCGGTTTGATTAGCTTCATCTCTGACGTAAATTGGTTTTGGCCCTTTTTTCCTCCCAGAGTTTTTTTCCCCCATGAAAACGCCATGTGCTCGCCCCATTTTATAAAATGAAAAGGCCATTTCCCGTTCACCCGAAAGTCCCCCAAAGGGCCCGACTTCTTTCCCAAAAACCGAATTTTTTCCTGAAATTTTAAGGGAATTTCCCAAACTTCGTTAGAATCAATTCGCCCTTCTCTATTATGATAGGGAAAAAAAATGATGTTTTTTTTTTAAATAGATTTAGACTTTTAAGCTGCAGCAATAAAATTTTATGTAAATTTTTTTGTTTTTTTTTATCATTTTATTTGTAAAATGACAAAAGGGTGATGTTTTGATCTTTTAGAATTTTATTTTGTTCATTTTTACATCTTTATTATTTTTACTTGAAATTCTCATTGGGTTTTTTAGCAAAAGGGGGGGTGCGATCGTTTTGGTACATTTTTCCCGCAATAATAAGATATTGGAGGGACAGTATACAAAAAATTTGGCTCTCCCTTTAGGGAAAGGTTGCTTTATAATTTAGAAACAGGGCAAAAAAAGGGAGGTCTTCTTTTGGGCCCTTGGCTTTTTTTTGGCTACCACTTGGCCCCCCGCGATCTTTTTTGGTAGTGGGGAAAAAAGGGCAATTAGGGGAACAGAACGCTGCGCTGTTACTTAATATTTTAGATGTCACGGTCTTGTGTACTGTTGCATCTAAAGGGTAAAAAAATTCCCAGGATCGGAAAGATAGGACTAGCATGCACACTAAAAAAGGGCCCTTTAAAACTCAAAGGGATACCCTAGTGTTGGGTTTGATGGTACTTGTTGTCCCAGCATGTCTGCCACAAAGACAGTTTCAAGTACTTATATATACTATGTATATATAATTAATATTTTTATAAAATATAGTTTTTTATTTTTTTTATAAATTAAATTTTTTTAAAATTAAAATATTTATATATATATATATTTATATAATTAATATTAAATAATATATACACCATTTCAGGCACCCCTTTAAAAAAACCCCTTTTTTAAGGGAAAAGCATCAGTACACACACCCATGCCGGCCCAAACTTGCAAGCTCCACTTGGGGGGCTGGCAAGGTCTTCATGATTTTACCCCTTCGTTTAATTTGCGGGGGAACCCCCTTCCCAAACCCTGACATTTGGGTACGTTTAAATTGGTAAGGGGGTTAAAATTAAATGTTTTATATAGAGATAATGTTTTATGTGTGCGATTAGGTACATAGAAAAATGAGATGTTTAAAAATACACAAAAAAAAAGAAAAAAAGTTTTGTGAAATTTATCTGATGTGACATTTTAAAAATTTAAATTTTTTTAAGGAGGCACAAGGAACTGTGGTGGACGGGAGATATGTGTCACCCAAAGGGCCCCGGCGGTTGGTGGGAAGGGGAAAAACAATTAGGTGATTTCTTTAGGGCTTTCCCCCTGAAAGTTATATGATGTTACAAAAAGTAGCAGGGGGTTTTGGTGGGGGCATTTAAAATACATCCAAGGTGTGTCTTAAATTAAAATTTTAGTTTTTTGCTAATAAACAAATAAATCAGATGTTGCTAATAATCAGAAGCTTCCAAAGAAATGATATCATGTGGGCTGTCCCAAATTGTTTAAAGGCATAGTAATCCTAGTGTATGTAAACTTTTGACTTTGCAAAGGGGAAAATTATAAAAAAAGCCTATTTAAATTTTTTTTTTTTCTCCGGGTTTTTCTGGCATTTGGCAAAATCCTTTAAATTTACCTAAAATGGGTAAGGGGTTTTTTCTGATTTTTATTTTAGATTAGGGAAAAAACATGCATATGTGTTTTTTTATATTTTGTATGTGTAACGGGGCCCGGATATGAATCCCCTGGACCCCCGGGAAATGATTGGGGAACAGAAATCCAGGGAGCGGAAAATTTAAATAGGTCCCGGGTTTTTAAAAAAGAGGGGATGCCCCAAAATGGGTTTGGTTTTTGCGCGGGAGGGCTACCCGGTTGCTACCCCTGACCGTGACTTGTTGTTTGGGGCCAGCCGAAATGTAGCGTGGGACAGAATTTGTGGGGAAACGGGCAAGGTCGGACAGGGGGCAAAGGTTCAGGGTTTAGAAACGGTAGGCCCGGGGGGTCAGGTACCCCGGCAGAGGCAAAAAAAAATCCAGGGAGGGAAGTGACGTGGATCCATTAAAATATATGGGCACGGCCCCACACTTAACCAATTACCCGGGTTTTCTGGCCCTTTAAATTTTTCCCCTTTAAAGAAGGGGGGTTTTTCGCACACTTGGGAGGTGCATGCGCATTCCCGGGCCCGGGAGGAGGATGGGGGAGCAGGCCGGGGAGCGGTCAGGTAAGTGGTGGGGCGGGTGGCCCATGGCCCGTTGCACGGCCCCCGCGGCACTTTCCCGGGCCCCGCCAGGCACCTGGAGAGAGGGACACGGGTTACAGTATGTAAACTTCTGGTTTCAGCTGGACCCTTATAGTGGGAAAGTGGGTGTTAGGGGGACAATAGGTGTTAGCGTGGGGGAGGTAGGTTATAGGGAGGAAGGGGGAGGGTTTAAGGGGGTGGGGGGAGGGGGGTGGTTCAGATTTGGGGGAGGTTCGAAGTGGGCAAAGGGGGGGGTTCAGAGTGTGGGGAGTGGGTTTTGAGTGGTGGTGGAGGGAGGAGTGTTTAGGTAAGGGTTGGTTTGGGGGTTTAAAAGGGAAAAGGGGGGAGGGGGGGGGTTTTGGGGGGACAGGGGACACTGTCTAGCATCCAGGAAACCTTGGTGACGCCCCATCCCCTTTAGCAGATACCCCCCCCTTAAAAAGCCCTTTGGGGGGGTCATCAAACTTTTCCAGGGGGCTGAATAGGCTTTTCAGTGTCCGGGGAAAGGTGGGTGATGCCCCATCCATCAGGGTTTGTGTAGGATTTCTGGTTTTTTTATTTGCTTTTTTCAGGTTTCCATTTTGGACTCTTTATGGTTCGGTGGAAATGTTGGGGGGAAATTAGCATTGGATATTTTAAAAAGGTTAAAAAAGGGCTGGTGTTTAGGGAATTTTTTATTTTTTAAAAAAAGTGTTTTTTTCTGTATTTTTTTTTCCAGTGTTTTGTAATAGAGGCGTTTTTGGGCCCAACCTCTTCCTTACTTTATTCAGGTTTATGTCAACCAGTGGGGGGCTTTCTTCTCACAAAGGGGGACTCTAACCCCCCCTTTTACATTTTGCAAGTACCCAATTTCCCAGGGGGATGGGGAAGAGCGGGTTTTTTTGGATGGGGAAAAGGGGCTAGAAATTTTTGGAACCCTTTCCCATTCTGATAGGGTTTAGGCTGCCCGCGGGGTTTTTGCTCGGCCGGTTATGAGGGAAAAGGGGGGGAAATAAAGTCTTTATAATAATTTTATCAGTTTCTTTCTAGATTTTTTAATAAAAAAATTTTGGTTTAAAAAAATTTTGTGTGAGGGTTTTCCCCTTTTCATACCCGCCAAGGTGAGGGGCCAGCTGCATCCCGTTTCTTTCCCAAAAATTTGGGGAAGGGTTTTTGAATTTTGGTCCATTTCCCCCCCTTTAAAAAAACCGCCTGTGGGTGGCCCCCGAAGCAGGGCCAAAAATTTAGGGGGATCTGTTTCTGATGGTAACCCCGTCCTTCACAGGACCCCCGGTTTCATTGGGTACTAGAGTTATAGCGAGAGGTTATTAGTGTCAGCCTTGGGGGGGACAAAAACCCCCTTTGGGCTGGCACCGCCCAACGAATTTTTAAAAGGAAAAAAAACGTTTTCAGATCCTTCCCTTGCTAAAAATAAAAATTAAAAAATTTTTAAAAAACCAAAAAAACAACCAAAAAAAAACTTTTTTAAATAAACACTTTTACCCCCAGTCCCCTTTTTGACCATTTTTTTCAGAAAGAATCCCAAAGTGGTCTGACATAGTCCAAGAAATCCAAACCCTAGTCCAAAGGAGGAAACCTGTAGAACAAAATTTAAAAACAAAACAAAAAAATGTCAGTTACTAAACTCCATCCCCTCATCCCCCTGAAGGTCATGACTGCCCCTAATCTTCTTGGGGTTCAGGCTGAACAATATGATCCTGGGGGGTTGCAGGACACAGCACAATCTCCAAGGGTTTGTTCCCCAGTTTCCCCACAGAATATTGTACCGGGAGCTGTTTGGGCCCTTTCCCCCTCTCCCCCACCCCACCAAATTTCCCTACCATTATGTTAATTGGCCTAGTTCCAATACAAAATACAAACCCCAGTTATCACTCTGTAGCCCCCTCACCTCCACATCACTCTGTCAAGTTGATGATTTAATTTTAAAACTTTTTTAAATTTTTCTTTACATCCTTATCAAGCTCCCCCAGATATTGTGTTTTTTAAAATGCTTTTTTATTAAATCCCCTTTTTTAGTTCATCAGTTTTTTTCCCCAAAGCTTTGCCTTTTTTGTCGAGGGTTTATTAAAAAGGGAAGTAAGTCCCAAAAAAAAGCTTTCGGGGACAAATTTAAAATCAGAAGGGTGATTTGGGTTATGTTAGTAGTCTTGCACTTCAGATATGGGTCAAAGTCAAATTCTATCTGAATTGAAGTTCTTTCAATATTAAGTCCATCAAATTTTGATGCAAAAAGCCAAAAAAAATTGCCTCTAAAACCCTTTTAAAAACCCAGGTGGGCCCCCCAAAAAAAATTTAAACAAAAAAATGGGAAAATTTGTTTAGAATTTCAGGAAAAAATTTGATTTTTGAACGAAAATGAAGTTTTGGGGGGATTCGGGGGAAAAGAAGCTTTTTTTTAAATGATAAAAGGGCTGCAACCCCCTGGGTTAATGGGGCAAAGAACTATGGAGGAAAAAAAGGAGTACCTAAATGCATGGCAGAGATGAACCCAATCAGAGATGGCGGGATTCGTGACGTCACCGCACTATAAAGTCCGGAAACAAACGATGGCATTTCCCTTTTTCCTCTCTCTTCCGTTTTGTTGTGCTGCGCTCCATATTAGAGATCTCACACAAAATAAAGACCTTTTAACAGGATTTTTTTGGGGGGGTTTGTCCAGCTTTTCTCACGACTGCTTTTTTAAAATTCTAATTTTGATTTTTTTGGGTATTGGAATTAAATCCAGTGTGCTTTTCCAATTCAGCTGCATTTACATTTTAATGCTATTATATTTTCTGGAGTACATTAAAATATAAAAGGGTTACGACCCTTTGTTGCTGTTGTATTCAGTTAAAGAAATACTTTTTTAAAAAATCCAAATACCATTTTAATTTGGTGCTTATTTTTTTTTGCGCAATTTATATTGTGAGGAAATCCCCCCAAAAAAATTGACAAATCTCCCCAATTTCCTTTCTATAGATCACCGTGGGCTCACCCTCCAGGAAAACCCCATTTACCTTAATTCCCAAAGATGACCCATTTAAATCTCCCCATGGGGATTTTGGGCCCCGCAGGTACATGGACACCTCAAAAGAACCCCCCCCTTCCCTTTAAATTTAGCATGAACAAATCCCCTCAAACTCCCAAAGTTTCAAGACTTCAATTAATCAAACCAGTCCCATCTCCGATTTTCATATCATTCATAGGCGATCCGCCAAAAAAGGGTCCATGGGAGTTCATACCCCAAAAACATGAACTCCCACACAACCCCCCCATTTCCCAGGTTTCTGGGCGCAGGGGGCCCCCGAGATATCCAGAAGGCCCTAGGGAGCCCATAAGATAGGCGTGTCGATACCCGGGCGTCGTGTAGGCCAACCCGGGTTCTGATGGTGGGTACCGGCCGGTTCTGTGCCAATGCCCTGCCGGTTATGGTCCATTTTTGTGTTTGATCAGAAACTGCATGCCCTGGGGGGGAGGAGTTTTAAAAACCGTCCCAGGGGTGTGTGGGGCTTTAAAAGGGGGGCTGCCGTGGGCTGTCCCCTAAAAGATATACAGGACCCCGTTGGGGTTTTTCCGTTGATAAATGGAGGGGGATACCTAACGCATTTCCAGGAGACCACCCACAAAAACCCAAAGGCCCACTTCCCCCCGTGTGGACCGCAAAAAAACGGGTAACTTGACCCATTTTAATGCCTTTTGTCGTAACCCGCGGGTATGTGCACCTCGACTTTTACCTGTATTTATTATCCTTTTGTTAATTTGTCTAGTGTCCCTCCAAGGTAATTAAATCTATAAATTTTAAATTGAGTTATCTGTCTTGATCATGGGCCTAACCCCGCCTAGTACTGGTCTATGATATATGCTCCCCAAAAGGGTTTGGTTCCCTGGCCCTGTTAAAAGTCGGAAGGGGCCCCGGTTTTTAAAAACCAAAGAGAGAATGGTGGCGTTTGGGTTTTTTCCCCCGGGGGCCCTGTGTACGGGTTAACAGGGAACATATCGGGGCTGACTTGTGCCCCTGGGGGGGCCTTGAAATTTGGAAAATTAACACCCCCAAGTCAGGCCGTCGCCCCTGAGGGGCCGGGGGTTGGGAAATTTTCGTCACATATTGGTGGCAGATCAAGACAATGTGTTTGTGATGCGTGTTTCCGTTTTCCCCAAACACTAAGGACTGCCAGCAGTGGGTTTTGCTGGGGGTTTAAGATTAACTCGACTAAAAAGTAGAGTGCAAAAAAAGGTTTTTGGGTGCTTTTCAGGTTGCAGTTTTTGTTAAAAAACCAAGTGTTGCGTTGCAAGGATGGTGGTCATGGAAAGGGGGCAAGCTGTGGGGCCCAGAGGAAACAGTCGTGAAGTTAGCCGGGGGGGCTCCCCCCAGCCAGCCTGGGACTATAGGCGGGGGGGAGTCAGCGGGGGCTCCTCAAAACCGTCAAGGTGGTCAATGGGAGGGGGCGCTCACCTCGCTATTCTCCGCAAGTGCCCTGGCAAGTTTGAGGCTGGAGCCTCGAACCTACCAGGTTCCTAGCAGCTGCAGAACATCCGAGGGATAGAGGGGGGAAGCTGCAAACGTCCAGGGCTAGAGGCGGAGCTGCAGAACGTCACGACGGCTAAGGCGGCAGCTCCCGAAGTCGGGGCGGGCCGAGGAAGTCGGGGGCCCGGACCACCAATTACGGGTGTACACCTGGAAAAAGGCCAATCCACCCCCCTGAGCCCGGGTCCCAAAGTTAAGGGCAAGGATTTCCCATGTGGATAAAGGTGGGGACTGGCAATTCTTGCTGGCATTTAAAAAAATTTGCCGAAAGCCCCATGTCCCTGAGGACCAGGGGCCCCTTTTGACTCCTGTCTCGAGGAAAGCTCGGGAGATCTTCGGGGACCTGCCCAGCGATAAAACCCTGCCCTTGAGGATCAAGCAGGCTTTTTCCGGCATAAACCCACTCTGAGGTACAGGAAGAAGCCCCGGAGTTTGATCGGGCCCTACAGCGCGGGCCGACCCATGCGGGCCCCCAGAAGCAGTGACCAGTGGACCTCGGGTTTAAAGATCCCCACCTCCGCGCTGAAGGAGCTCATCGTAACAGAACATTTTTTGTGGAACTGCCAAGAGGACCCCCAGCAGAATTTCGTGCCCCAAAAAAGCAGGGGGCCCCCGCCCAGAAAAACCTCGCGGTTGATATCCCCAACAATGGGCCCGGGGCCCGGAAGCACACACTTGGAGAGGGGGTAAGATGCCCGCGGACCAGTTGTCCCTCCCCAAAAGCCCGGGGGCCCCAGCCCAGTTTCCCACGTTTGGGGGGGAACCCCGCTCTGTCACCTTTGCAAACCCCCGGGACTTTTTAAAGGCCGCATGTCCCCAGCGCCGAAGGGCCCCCACCCCAGCCCCCTTTTCCCAAAGGGCCCCCCAATGTTTTGTGGTGGGTGGGGGGGGGGGAAAGGGCCCCCTTGATAACTCCCACCAGTCCCCGTGGGGCCGGTCTGTTGCCAGGGGGACCTTGGAAAACCGGCGCGGAGATGATTTGGGGGCGGCCTGGTGGTTCCCAAAGGACATGATACCGGGAAAAAGACCTGCGCTGTTCTGGAATTGGAAAGGCTTTCCCCGGCGCTGCCGTTCCCCAGGGTGTTTTGGGGGTGGGGGGTGCCGGGACGGGGAAAAGCGGGAGGTGGGGGGGAACGGCCGAACTTTCCCAGTAGTTTTTTGTTGGGAAAACTTGGGGCGGCTGGTAGCCCGTTTTGAGGCCCCTGAACCCCCAAAGGGTTGCTCCCCCAAGTGGTATGTCACCCAACCCTTTTAATATTTGAACAATGTTGTTAAAGCATTGAGGGGAGTATGGAGGGGGTGAATCGTGTGTTCCTCCCCATCCTGGGGAGAGGGATAAGATCAGAGGTTGCAATGGGGCAGCCAGGATGTGTCCAGCAAGCCTCTGGGGAATCGTTGTCTCGGGTGGGCTCAGGGGGACAAACAGGGGGCAGAAAAACCCAGGGGGTGGGGGAGCATGCGGTGAAGGCAGGGCTCCCAGGCAGGCCAAAGGGCAGGGTTCCCCACAGCCCCAGGGGCAGACAGGGGGCAGACGCTACAGTGGGGGAGCATGCAGGTTTTGAAAGGAGGGCCCCGAAAGGCCCAAAGGGGCAGGGTCTCCCCAAAACGGGATGTCGGAGGGCCGGGTTTAGGAAGCAGATGCGGAAATGGCGACAGATGGGGGGGGAGGGGCCCCCCCAAGGGGTTGCAGCGGCCCCTGTCCGCTGTCACCCCAAAAGTGGGGGGGGCCAGGAGCCAGGGGCCCCTCAGGGGCCCGAGGGTACCTCCATCAGACCAGGTAAGTGCCGGGTAGGTGAGGGCCAGGGATAGGTCCCTGGAACGTCGGGTCGGAGTTTCGGCAGCGTTAGCAGCTGCGACACCGAAAGCTCTCAAGGACAGAGGCACGCCACCTTGGGGACCAGACACCGCGGGGGGTTGGGACCAAGGAGGCTGTACCCGTGACGGTCGAGGTTACCGGAGGGGCTTCCCCCCGGGGGACCGGGAGGTTGGGGGTACCCTATCCTTTCAGGGCGGTTGTTGGGTTGCGCACGAGATTCCGGGGGCCGGGAACCTAGGGATCACCAAAAGCCCAAGGGAAAGGGCTGGCCCGCATTTTACGGGCCCAAAGATGGGACGAGTGGCGTATGCCGTTCGTGCGACCCCTGTGGGGGGGGGAAGGCGGGGCCGAGGCCCAAAAACCCCCCTGGTACCTTTTCCTTCTAAAACGAGCCTTTCAGGGGGTGGCTGTGGATTTAATTGGCCGCTGCCCTTTTCCCAGCAGCCCCGGGAAACGCTTCGTCTGGGGTAGTAACTACCCACCGGTCCCCGGGGAACGTAGCCCTTTTCGTCCATTAGGCCCCCAAGGGGGCCACCGCCTTACTGGGATTTTCTCTCGAGTGGGTTTCCCCAAAATTCACTGAGTGGGGGACCCGTTCTGTCACAGTTAAGGAGTCCTTGTGTAAGCTGATACAGGTAAAATTGGTGGCCCCGTACCACCCCCAGTAATGGCCTGTGTGAACGGGTTTAATGGCACCTGAACGTCTTTAAAAATGTTGGTCAACCCCCGGGCCCGACTGGGAGTGGTACCCCCCAAACCCACTATTCGCATACTGGGGAATTTTCCCAGGCCTAACGGGGTTTCCTCCCCCCGGCTTGTATGGGCGACGTGTGTGGGGGCCCCTGGCTCTGGGGAAAGGGGGCCTGGGAAAGGGAATTAGCAACCCCGGGTGTCGGTCATTGATATGTTGTGCGCTTTTCCCTGACAAAATTTCGGCCCTTTACACAGAGTGCATGAGAATATGCACGGGCCCCGGCCAAACGAAACTTTGGTAAAGACCAGAACGCTTGTGAGAGGACCTACCCCGGGGGCAGAAAGTGTGGGGCCGGTCCCCCTACCCCCAGACAAGCTTCAGGGAGCCCGGAAGGCCCATATGTCGTGCACAAGCAACTCAATGCAGTACGTACCTGGTCACCCCCGGGCCACGGCCGGGGGAAGGGGGAAAGGGCCCTTTCCCCGTGAAAATTGAAGGCGCATCATGAGCGGGAGGATGTGCCTTCCCTGTGCAAAACCCGCCCGAAGTAGGTGAACGGAGAACCTCTTGGACTGCTTGCCCCCGGTCAGGGCAGGGGGATCCATAAGGGTTTTGGGGAATTTTTGGACGCTCCGGAGGCCCCGGTCCCCAAAATTGGCAAATCTCCACCCCTTCCCCGGCATTTTTCACTAACGTGCCCGGAAGGGGCGGAGTCAAGTCCATAATGGAAACGGGGATACCACCCAATCCGACTTCAGCATACGAATCTCCCCCCCAAGTGCAGCACAATGGTGAGGAGATTTACGAGATGTGAAGTTGGGGGTCATCCCGGGTCCAACAGTGCCTGGGCCTCGCCCGAGTCCTCGTCCCCCAAAAGGATCGGAACCCCCCGGTTCTGTGTGGACACAGGGGGTAAGCTGTCCGGTCACCGATGCGTACCCCAAAGCCACGCTCGTGGCCTACCCGATCAGTTGGGGGGGTCAAGTACCTACCCTCTGGGTTGACCCCGGGGGTATTGGGGATTCCTACCCCTGAGGGAAGGGGAAAGCCTGCCTTTTCAAAACCCATTCGGGCGTACGGTCCCCTGTCATTTCCCTTGGCATGAAGAATGCCCCTGACACTTTTCAGGGATGGCAACACGCTGTCAAGGGACTGGGAAAGGGGACGCAGCCGGTACCCCGGATGACATACCGTTTTCAGTCCCCCCCTGGGAGGACACCCCAGCACCTGGGAGGTGTTGGATATCTGCCCGGCAGGCTTGACCATCAAGCCCGGAAAAATGCCCGTGGGCATGAGTGAGGTCCAACCTGGGGGCCGGGTTGAAAGGGGGGGGCCCTTTAAGCAGGGGGCCCCGGAAAAAAGTGGATGCCCCTCGCATCCGGCCCCCCCCCACGACCAAAAAGCAGGTGATGTCCCTTTTTGGGCACCGCGGGTACTATAGGAGGTTTTTTCCACACTTGAGCCCGGCAAAAACCCTGACGCCTACCAGGAAGAGGTTGCCCTCCCCAAGGGCGATTGGACAAACGCTGCAAAAGGCCCTTTCCAAGCCCTCAAGGGCCCCCCTGTCCATCCCCAGACTACAAGCCCGACTTACCGGCAGTTTTTAGTACAAACCCCGGGGCCCGTGCTTTGGCCCGGGGCAGTGCTCAGCCCGGTTTACCCAACGGGACAGGAAAAAATCCCTTATTTACCTTACCAAAACCCTTTTTCCAAAACCCTTTCCAAAAATAAAAAAACCCATACCCCACCCAAACCCCTATTAACCAAAATTTCTTTTTGGAGACCCACCACAACCCTGAGCTGCTACACACGGTCCCGGAACCAATGGGGGGTTCTACGCTGGGGGCTGGCGTTCCAACAGTAAAACTTCGCCATTCGCCCCCGGGAAAGGGCCCAGACACGCAAAGCCGTGTGCTGTCCCGAAGGGAGAAGGGGGAGGTGGGCGCATCGTGGAGCACTGAGCGGGGCTCCCCTTTGGCCCTCAAAAGGGGGGGGGTGTGAGGGGAATCCACTCCAAAATATGACAAATCATCTCCCAAATTCCTATTAGTAGATCACCCATGGGTCCGCCCCCCAAAAGGGAAACCTCCCTTTAACGTTAAATTTCCCCAGCCATGACCCCTTGTAAATCTCTCATAGGGTTTGGCAAAGCAGGATAATGGACACCCTAAAAGAACCCTCACTTCCATTAATAGCACTGAACAAATGCTGCCTCAAAATCCCAAAACTTCAAAAACTTCAATTAAACAAACCTAGCCGACCCGTTCCGTATTTCATATCAATTCATAGGGATCCCCTCATAACTGGGCCATGGGGAGCATATCGCAAAAAAAGGAACTCCCCAAAACACACACCCCCATTTCCCGGTTTTTTGGGCGCAAGGGACCGAGTATCCCAAAAAGGGCCTACGGGCCCCTAAGTAGCGGGCGCGTTGAGGCCCAGCCGGTTTTGATGGTGGGGTTCCGGCCGGTTCTGTGCCAATCCTGCCGGTTTTGGTCCATTTTTTTGTTGGTATCAGAAACTGCTGATATGGGAGGGGTTTTAGACCGTCCCAGGGGTGTTGGGGGGGGGTGAAAGGGGGCTGCCAGTGGGGTGTCCCCTACAGATATAAGCAAGCCCCTGTGGGGTTCCTTGATCCATGGAGGGGGTACCTAAAAAGATTTTCCCGGAACATCCACCCCAGAAGCCGGCCAAAATATGCCCCCCCCCTGTGGACCGCAAACCAAGGTAACTTGACATTTTAACTGATTTTTTTTGTAACCATGCTGGGATGTGCCCCTCTGATCTTTCATTATTATTTCCTTTTGTCTATTTGTCTTGTGTGCCCCCCAAGGCTAATTTTAAAATTTTAAAAATTTTAAACTGGTTGTCGCTTGACTCGGCCTCACAGCTGACTCCGGGTTTTGATAATAGCTACCCAAAGGGGGGTTCCTGGCCAGTTTGGGAACGGACCGGGGCTTATAACCCAAAAGAGAAATGGTGGCAGCTTGGTTTTTCCCTGGGCCCCGGGGTAAGGGGGTTTAAAAGTGGAACGTATTGGCTGCCCGGTGACCCCCGAGGGGGCCGTGCAACTTCGAGATACACCCCCAAAGTCAGGCCGTCGTCCTCAGTGGGGCCGGCCCGGGGGGACGTTTTCGTACAATATCCAAAGGGGTTTTAAAAAGCTTTTTTGTATTGTATCGTAAAAAAAAGGGTTTTTTTTTAAAAACCAAAAGAAAAATTTTGCTGTAGCAAATTCAATCCGAAGGTTAATTAAGTGTTTTTTTTGCTGTTGTGGTCAGAAAAACTGTTTTTTAAACACGTACATAGTGGTAAATTTTTGGGAGCTCATTTTTTTTGCGCAATTTAGATCCAAGGGGTTTTTAAGTGTTTTTTTGCTGTTGTGGTAAGTAAAATACCGTTTTTTTACCCACTTGCTATAAAATTTTTGGACCTCCCTTTCTTTGGGGAACTTAGATCAAGGGTTTATTTGTGTTTTTTGCTGTTTGGTCGTAAAATATAAGTGCTTTAACACGCCACATAGTGGTGATTTTTTGGCAGTCTTTTTTTTGCCAATCTATATCCAAGGGTTTTAAAAAAGCGTTTTTCTGCTGTTGTAGTCAGAAAAAAAACTGTTTGTTTTTAAAAACGCCACTAGTGGTAATTTTTGGCAGCTCATTTTTTTTGCGCAATTTAGATCCAAGGGTTAATTTTAAACGTTTTTTGTGTTGAGTCATAAAGAAAAGGTGTTTTTCAAAGCCAAAAGAAGAAATTTTTCCTGTGCTAATTCATATCCCAAGGTTTAATTTAAGCCTGTTTGCGTTTTTTATTTAGAAAATTACGTTTTTTTAAACGGCAATACAAGTAAAATTTTCCC
>JAODAL010053862.1:0-24997 GCA_025379985.1 Phyllomedusa bahiana | reverse complement strand
GACGGTTTTCAACGCCGCCGGGGGGAAAAAACCATGAACATGTTAAATGTCACAGCCCCCGATGGTCGTGGTGAAAACGCACCCAACGCTTGTTCACACAGTGTATTGTGGCGCACACAGTACGCGCCGCAATACAATGTGTGTTTTGGGAGCTCGCGCTAATCAGCCCGTACTCCTGAGGCACATACTCCTGCCGGCCCCATTGACATGCACTGTCCGCGGTGCATAAGCGCCGCAAATAAATTTCATGTCACTTATCTCCCCGAGCGTACAATACAATCGCATTGTACGCAAGGGGGGGGACGAGGCATAATCCATAGTTCTCTATGAGAGCTATGGATTACCGTAATTGTGGCGGGCATCTTGCCGCGTATTAAACTCAAGTACGCGGCAAAATGCGCGCCTAATTTACGTCGTGTGAACATAGCCTAAGTGTTATCAGCAGTAGATGAGAGGTGGAAGTTATCAGCAGGACCTGATAAGTGTGAAGGAAGCCGAAAACCTTCCCAGTGCAGAAAAAGATGAACCCATTATCCTCTCCTGTATCGCTCAGATCATCACCCCCTGGTTTAGTCTAATCCTCATCTATGCCTGTCCAGAGAACAACAGAGCGATCATCATGTCATTATCTACTATCCGTAACGACGACATGGAGATAAGCGGCAGCAGCAGAAAAGTGAGGTTATTCTGCACGGCCATTTCATTTCTTATCTACGGTAATTACAGCTAGAAAAGGACAAGATTTTCTATGTATTTTTTAATTGCTTAGGACAACTGAAATTTAAAAAAAAAAAAAAAGGGTTTTCCAGGAATATTGACAAAAATACTCCTTTCTGACAAAGGTGTCTCTTTAAAAGGGTTGTCTCACTAAATTGATTCATCTCACCTCAGTCCTGTTTTCTTGGTTTGATTTTTGAATTCAGGGGCGTGTTTACCGGCTTTACTGGCCTGTAGTGATGAGCTGCTGAAGTCACCAGGTCTGTAGCTATAGCAAAAAAGTGTGGCAGCCTATCAGGATAGAGCAAAACAGGTCTGTAGCTATAGCAACCGTGCTGGCAGCCTATCAGGAGAGATTGAACAGGTCTGTAGCTATAGCAACCAGTGCTGGCAGCCTATCAGGAGGATTGAACAGGTCTGTAGCTATAGCAACCATTGCTGGCAGCCTAACAGGAGGACATTGAACAGGGTCGTAGCTATAGCAACCAGTGCGGCAGCCATTCAGGGAGATTGAACAGGTTGTAGCATCGCAATCGCGCTGGCCCCTATCAGGAAAGCAAAAGGTCTGGCTATTGTGACCTGAGGAGCTGATGCAGCCCATACAAGAGGGAGATCTAGGAATTAGGTAGGACACTGTTAATGGACACATTTTGCAAAAGTGAATTGTTTTTGCAGGATCTTTAAAAAAAAAAACCCTTTGGTGGGGCAACCCTTTAGGCTGAAAACCCCTAAAAGACCTCGTTCTCCTACAACTGCAGTTTTGGGTACAATCATCAGAAAAGAGGCCTCATTAAAGTTTTGGAACTTTGTGGAAATTTCTATATCCACGGGGTGGCAGGGGGGGGGCCCCTTGGGGGGGGGTCCTATAGATCAAATGCCATTCGGTGCAGGAAGTAGGAATTTAACAAGGGTTCTCCAAAAATTTTTAAAAGGGATGCCCACTACACGATTCCTCTCACCTCAGCCCTGTTTTTTTTTTCTTTTTGAATTCGGGGCGTTTTTTACTGGCTTTCTACTGGCTGCAGTAGAACCCAGGTCTGTAGCTATGCAACCATGCGGACCCTATCGGAGAGATGGAACACGTCGTAGCTATAGCAACCGTGCTGGCAGCCTATCGGGAAGATTGTACAGGTCTGTACTATAGCAACTGTCTGGCGCCTATCATGGGGTTGAACAGGTGTAGCTTTAGAAAACCCAGGCTGGAACCTTCAGGAGAGATGAACAATTATAGCAAACGCCCCTGGGGAGCTGATGCCGCCCATAAAAGAGGGGTATCTGGGAATAGTTTGGACACTTTTAAAATGGACACATATTGCAAATGTTTTGGGTTTTTTTTAAAATCTTTATTTTAAAACTTTTTCAAATTAAAAAAAATAAAATCATCAATTCAGCTACAGAAAGCATCCCAATTCGGCACAATAAAAATGAAATTTTTACTACCCCCTTCAAAATACAGTTTTGGCCAAAACTTAACCAAAACCTTCTGCTGCGAGGAAAGAATCATAGCAGTATCCCAAGTTGGGGGATTCCCCCCTCATCCTAACCCGACATATCCCAAAGGCAACATCCTCAACCTTTCACATTATACCCATTCATCCCTCCGACCCCCGACTCCAGGGCAGACTCAAAGTGACACGTTTGGCCTCCAGCCCACACCCCCCATATTTCCAAAAACTTTCTGGCCCCTTTACCCATTTCAATTTACAGGGAAAATTGGGGGGGACCAGACGATCCAGTGGGTTGGGACGGCATTGGGAGGTTCCAATTTAATAATAAAGATTTTCCTTGCGTTTTAAAAAAATTAATGACCGATACAGTTTACGTTCGTTCTTTGAGGGGAAAAAAGGGCTTGTTTTTGCAAGTCTTTAACTTAAAACAAGCACCCCGTGTGGACAAACCCCTTTTAAGTAAGCAACTGACTAGGGGCCCTACAGACCTGAACCCAGGCCCAGTGATAACAGGGGGTTCACATGAGGTTTGGGGTCTGGGGCGGGTCTAGGACTGTGGTGCTCCGCTGATATTAGACATCATGTCTTGGAGGTCTCCATCATATTTTACATGAGATTTGGAAGCGTCTGGTCGCGGTGACAGCGGCAGAGGATTCCTGGACCCACTTAAAGTCATTCTCACCTCAGAGCGAGCGAGAGCTCAGAGATAAAGCGTTATCAGGCCGGCCCAGCTCTCACCCGCTCCCCACATATGCTGCTAATCGGCTTTCAGCCATTAACCCCTACGCTGCGCAGGAGAGCGGCGGCTACAGGAGAGCGGCCAACCCATATCTATATACTGTGGATGGAATAGGGGTACGTTCATCCAGGACCTCCCACCCCAACAGCAAGCCGCAACTCCCAGACCCATCCTCCGGAGCATAACCCATTCAGATGAATAGGTGGGCGAGGTGTGACCCCACTCGCCCTGGTGCAAAGAGCCAATTGCTGCAAGGTCCTGGGTTCAAATCTTGCAAAACAATTTACAGAGTAAAAGGGGGCATTCTCATCTCAATGATGAGCTTCAAACATGTAGGGGGAGGGAAATAGACATTCTTACCAAAGACATTTCTCTTTTCATTTTTAAAAGATGCAGCAGGTTATCTATCCTGAGTGTTTATAGATGGTTTTCTAGGTTGGCAACCACCTCTGGACTCTAGCTACTGTGTCTTAAAGGGGTTGTCTAACTAAAAGGATTGCTGCTTCTTATATTAAAGGGGTTGTCTCACTCCATTGATTCATCTCACCTCAGTCCTGTTTTCTTGGTATCATTTTGAATTCAGGGGCGTGTTTACTGGCTTCTACTAGGCTGCAGTAGAAACCAGGTCTGTAGCTATAGCAACCAGTGCTGGCAGCCTATCAGGAGAGGGGGAACAGGTCTGTAGCTATAGGGACCTGCCTATCAGGAGAGATAGAACAGGTCTGTAGCTATAGCAACCAGCGCTGGCAGCCTATCAGGAGAGATCCAACAGGTCTGTAGCTATAGTAACCAGTGCCGGCAGCCTATCAGGAGAGGGGGAACAGGTCTGTAGCTATAGTGACCTGAGGAGCTGATGCAGCCGATACAAGAGGGGATATCTAGGAATAGGTAGGACACTGTTAATGGACACATATTGCAAAGTGACTTGTTTTAGCAAAGTCTTTAACATAAAAGGCAGCGATCCTTGTAGTGATACAACCCCATTAAGGATTTGCAAAAACAAGTCACTTTGCATGTTTCGTTTTTATGGCGTTCACTCTTTAATATACATAACATTATCCGTATTCTGCAGGTTAATAGGATTCCAGTGATACCAAATATGTAGAAATTCTGTTAGTTTTTAGTACTTTTTAAAAAATGGGAAAAAAACCCCTTTTTATTTTGTAATTTTTTGCCAAAATGCCATTTTCTGCAACCAAAAACTTTGTTTTTTTTTCACCTGTGGCTCTTTTTTTTTTTTTTTGCAGGCACCATTCTGGGATACGTCAAGAGTTGTCTCACCATGCTGTTTCACAGAGCCACAGGCAGCTTCAGACTCACTTCTTGTTCAGGCTGTGGGTGGGTCTATAGCAGCGATCAGCATACCAGCTCTGTTATTCCTAGCTATTCCTGTTACAATGAAATGGCTGCAGGAGTGTAATATCTGTAGTGCACAAGGCTAAGGAGCTCTAAGGAGTGAAGATGTGTCCATATCTTATACAAGCAAAGCTCCGTTCCTAAACATTACACACAGCAGGGAGTGACCCACTATGATCACACAGCAGCTTCCAGCAATCAGATAAGAGAGAAGAGAGAGAAGGCCGGTAACCAAGAAAACTTATGTCCACTTAGAAGAGAGAAAAGCTCTTATGTCCTCAACAAGGCAAAATAAAAAAAGCAATGTATTTGAAAACGGTCTTCATTTTTTTTTTTTTGCATAACGGTTTCCTGCAAGTGGTATGGTCCTAGCAAGTTTGAAGAGGTGCTGAGGTGCAGTTTAGGGGTTCTCCTGGGTAGGGTGGGGCATCATGCGATTTGGAATGGAGGCATGTGGAGGGGATTGGTTGATAAACTGCGCTCCCATGACCTCAAGCAGAAGTAGGAAACGAAACCCCCCAGTTCTCCAGGGAACATGCAGCCACCAGCGCGGAGGTCTCCAGTCCTGTCCCGGGGAACACTTGGCTTTATTTTTTTTGGGTCCCGTGCAGCCGCTCTTATCGGGATCTCATTGTCCTTCATGTCCTGAGAACGATGAGCTCATAATTACTACAGCGAGAACCATAACAGCAACATGGGAAAGGAAGATAAGAAAGTGGAACGAGGAGGTGGCGATGGATGGAAACAGAGCACAGGGGTCT
Organism: Phyllomedusa bahiana; assembly: GCA_025379985.1. Lineage (NCBI taxonomy): Eukaryota > Metazoa > Chordata > Amphibia > Anura > Hylidae > Phyllomedusa > Phyllomedusa bahiana. Next base: position 19,976 of record JAODAL010053862.1, on the reverse strand, counting down.
GGCTGCATTCTGCGAGAAACTTTAAAGGGGGCTTCTGCATTTAGGGATACAAAGCTCTAATGGGTTTCCAAGACTTCTAAAAAAAACTTCCTCCCACCGTGCAAAAATAGAAAAGTAACCCGTGTACGTTTATGGATCACATGATGCTGCAGCCAATCACTGACCTCTGTGGTCACATGATGCTGCAGCCAAATCACTGAGCTCTGTGGTCACATGATGCTGCAGCCAATCACTGACCTCTGTGGTCACACGATGCTACAGCCAATCCCTGACCTCTGTGATCACACGATGCTGCAGCCAATCACTGACCTCTGGGTCACTTTATGCTGCAGCCAATCACTGACCTCTCTGGTCACATGATGCTGCAGCCCAATCACTGACCCTGTGGTACAAAGATGCTGCAGCCAATCACTGACCTCTGTGGTCACACGATGCTGCAGCCAATCACTGACCTCTGTGGTCACATGATGCTGCAGCCAATCGCTGACCTCTGTGGTCACATGATGCTGCAGCCAGTCCCTGACCTCTGCGGTCACACGATGCTGCAGCCAATCCCTGACCTCTGTGGTCACATGACGCTGCAGGGCCCAAACCCTGACCTCTGTGGTCACATGACGCTGCAGCCAATCCCTGACCTCTGTGGTCACATGATGCTGTAGCCAGTCACTGACCTCTGTGGTCACATTTATGCTGCAGCCCCAAAACACTGAGCTCTTTGGGTCACACGATGCTGCAGCCCGTCCTGACCTCTGTGGTCACACGAAAGCTGCATCCAATCACTGACCTCTGTGGTCACATGACGCTGCAGCCAATCCCTGACCTCCGTGGTCACATGACGCTGCAGCCAATCCCTGAGCTCTGTGATCACATGATGCTGCAGCCAATCCCTGGCCTCTGTGATCACATGATGCTGCAGCCAATCACTGCCCTCTGTGGTCACACGACGCCGCAGCCAATCACTGACCTCTGTGGTCACACGATGCTGCAGCCAGTCACTGAGCTCTGTGATCACATGATGCTGCAGCCAATCCCTGACCTCTGCGGTCCACATGCTGCAGCCAATCCCTGACCTCTGTGGTCACACGATGCTGCAGACAGTCACTGACCTCTGTGGTCACACGATGCTGCAGCCAGTCACTGACCTCTGTGGTCACCTGATGCTGCAGCCAATCCCTGACCTCTGTGGTCACACGATGCTGCAGCCAATCCCTGACCTCTGTGGTCACACGATGCTGCAGCCAATCCCTGACCTCTGTGGTCACACGATGCTGCAGTCGATCACTGAACTTTGTGGTCACATGATGCTGCAGCCAATCCCTGACCTCTGTGGTCACACGACGCTGCAGCCAATCCCTGACCTCTGTGGTCACACGATGCTGCAGCCAATCCCTGACCTCTGTGGTCACACGATGCTACAGCCAATCACTGACCTCTGCGGTCACACGATGCAGCAGCCAGTCACTGACCTCTGTGGTCACACAATGCTGCAGCCAATCCCTGACCTCTGTGGTCACACGATGCTGCAGCCAATCCCTGACCTCTGTGGTCACATGATGCTGCAGCCAGTCACTGACCTCTGTGGTCACATGATGCTGCAGCCAATCCCTGACCTCTGTGGTCACATGATGCTGCAGCCAATCCCTGACCTCTGTGGTCACACGACGCTGCAGCCAATCCCTGACCTCTGTGGTGATGCATGAACATGCCGTCCTCCTTGGTGGGGATGGGAGAGTATGGGGTCATTTGCTACTTTAGCGCAGTGATAGGCGTTTTTAAAAAAAAAGTCTTGATAAAACCCTTTAGTGACTGCAGGATGATATGCTCTGCACTCCTGTCATACACTTGAATTTCTCTCCGATTTATGTAGAGTTAAAGTAACTAATTTTTCTGACATATTGGAAAATGGTCCGATAATTGTTGCTTCTAGTGATCGGGTCATTGGCCGCTTCATATGTAGGAGAGAATGAAGAGAGTCCTTGTGACCCTATAGCCGGGTCCTACCAACTGAATCCTCAGTGCATTTGTCCTCTACCTCCAATGGTTGCTGAGCCATGTGAGCTGCTAACCTCATGGTCCTACAACTCCCCAAACATCTTGGGTGCAAGCCCCTGAAAGGGCCAACACAAAATAGAGAACCAGTCAGCCATGAGCACGACTCTCCATTCTGTTCTATGGGAGTTCTGAGAACGGCCAAACATTCTACTCCCCTGTATTGGGAACTCCCATAGAACAGAATGGAGAGAACACAGTGCTCCACTGTATTGGGAACTCCCATAGAACAGAATGTAGAGAATACAGCGCTCCCCTGTACCGGGAACTCCCATAGAACAGAATGGAGAACACAGCGCTCCCCTGTACTGGGAACTCCCATAGAACAAAATGGAGAACACAGCGCTCCGCTGTCCTGGGAACTCCCATAGAACAAAATGGAGAACACAGCGCTCCCCTGTCCTGGGAACTCCCATAGAACACAATGGAGACTCATTTTCAAGACAGCTGTGGATCCTTGAAGTGCGACCTGCACCCACCATACCTTGTATCGATACACCACCAAAGTCCATGGTGGGAAAACCTTTTGAAATATATTTTTTTTAAATGACCCAGACAACCAAGAGAACTGAAAAAAATACATGAAAACGCAGTTCTATGTAGAGGGCGGATATAATCCCAGCAGCTGGATATAACCCCGCCGGGGGGTATTTTGGTCTTTCTGTCACTATTTTTGCCCGGGCGGCCGCGCACACCTGCCGAGGATCCGGCGGAGAATGAGGAAGAGTTTTATTGTATTGCAGGAATTAACCTCTGCCCTCGGCCGCTCTGTTCATGGTTGGTTTGTTCAGGGCAGGAAAAACAAATGATATAATCGCTTCTGGGCCATAACAATAACAGGCCGGGCCCTGGAGGCGTCACAGGTGCGCCCGCCTCGTACCCCAGAGATCCCCCCAGACATCCACGAGTCCGCTTCTTTGACAAATTAAGGAAAATGCTCAATTCGGATTATACACAGCCCAGTTACATTATTATGACCACTCCCTACTTTCGATGTCGGCAGCCCATAGCTCATGAAGGAAGCCATGTGTGGTGCGCTGGCTTGGTGCGTAAATAAGGTGTGTGATAGGCTGTCTGCACACACAACCCGTGTTGCTGTCATCGGGTGATTTATCAGAGTTGGGAGGATTACAAGCTCTCGGGCGTAGTGTATATGGGGCCTCGGAGAGGACAGATGTCACTGCACCTCTGCTAACCCTACTGTGTATGGGGCCCGGAGCAGATGGTGTCACTGCACCTCTGCTAACCCTACTGTGTATGGGGCCCTGGAGCAGACGAATGTCACTGCACCTCTGCTAACCCTACTGTGTATGGGCCCCGGAGCAGACAGATGTCACTGCACCTCTGCTAACCCTACTGTGTATGGGCCCAGGAGCAGACAGATGTCACTGCACCTCTGCTAACCCTACTGTGTATGGGGCCCCGGAGCAGACGAAGGTCACTGCACCTCTGCTAACCCTCGTGTGTAGGGGACACCAGAGCAGAGGGATGGCACTGCGCCTCTGCTAACCCTACTGTGTATGTGACCCCGGAGCAGGCGGATGGCACTGCACCTCTGCTAACCCTACTGTGTATGGGGCCCTGGAGCAGACAGATGTCACTGCACCTCTGCTAACCCTACTGTGTATGGGGCCCGGAGCAGATGGATGTCACTGCACCTCTGCTAACCCTACTGTGTATGGGGCCCGGAGCAGATGGATGTCACTGCACCTCTGCTAACCCTACTGTGTATGGGGCCCGGAGCAGACGGATGTCACTGCACCTCTGCTAACCCTACTGTGTATGGGGCCCCGGAGCAGACGGATGTCACTGCACCTCTGCTAACCCTACTGTGTATGGGCCCCGGAGCAGACGGATGTCACTGCACCTCTGCTAACCCTACTGTGTATGGGGCCCCGGAGCAGACGGATGTCACTGCACCTCTGCTAACCCTACGGTGTGTGGGGCCCCGGAGCCGGCGGATGTCACACCTCTGCTAACCCTACTGTGTATGGGACCCGGAGCAGACGCATGTCACTGCACCTCTGCTAACCCTACTGTGTATGGGCCCCAGAGCAGTTGGAGGTCACTGCCCCTCTTCTAAACCTACTGTGTTTGGGGCCCCCGGAGCAGACGGATGTCACTGCACCTCTGCTAACCCTATGTGTATGGGGCCCCGGAGCAGACGGATGTCACTGCACCTCTGCTAACCTCCTGTGTGTGGGGCCCCCGGAGCAGACGGATGTCACTGCACCTCTGCTAACCCTACTGTTGGTGGGGCACCGGAGCAGGCAGATGTCACTGCACCTCTGCTAACCCTACTGTGTATGGGGCCCCAGAGCAAACGATGTCCCTGCACCTCTCCTAACCCTACTGTGTATGGGGCCCCGGAGCAGACGGATGTCACTGCACCTCTGCTAACCCTACTGTGTATGGGGCCCTGGAGCAGACGGATGTCACTGCACCTCTGCTAACCCTACTGTGTATGGGGCCCGGAGCAGATGCATGTCACTGCACCTCTGCTAACCCTACTGTGTATGGGGCCCCGGAGCAGACGGATGTCACTGCACCTCTGCTAACCCTACTGTGTATGGGGCCCCGGAGCAGACGGATGTCACTGCACCTCTGCTAACCCTACTGTGTATGGGGCCCCGGAGCAGACGGATGTCACTGCACCTCTGCTAACCCTACTGTGTGTGGGGCCCCGGAGCAGGCAGATGTCACTGCACCTCTGCTAACCCTACTGTGTATGGGGCCCCAGAGCAAACGAATGTCACTGCACCTCTGCTAACCCTACTGTGTATGGGGCCCCAGAGCAGACGGATGTCGCTGCACCTCTGCTAATCAAGTTACATCAGCAAAGGCGGCTTTAGTTCTCCTGGCAGTATCGGAATTGGACTCCGCAGATTGGTAAAGTCTGGTCACATTTTCTGCCTCATGGAATGGATGTTGTGAAAGAGGACAAACACCTTGCAACCATTGCTGGAAGAACACAAGCTGCTGGGGGCAGCATTATGGTCTGGGGAAGGTTTTTAGGGGCATTCTCTAGGCCACTCATCCATGTGGAAGGCATTTTCCCCCTATCTGGGTATGAATCCCTCCTTGCAGATCACGTACATACACCCATATAGGCTGACTGTCTCCCCTGGGTTGTATGAGATCTTCCAGCAAGACAATGCGACAGGTCACACAGCTAGAAATGTCTGACACTGGTGGAAAAAGCAGGACCAAGACTTCCAAGTACTACCCTGGCCCCTAATACCCCAGACTCTAATGGAGCCTGTGTGGGGTCCCTGGATGGTGGTGTTGGCTCTATGGCTCCTCCAGCAGCTGTGGGGCCCCTGGATGGTGGTGTTGGCTCTATGGCTCCTCCAGCAGCTGTGGGGCCCCTGGATGGTGGTGTTGGCTCTATGGACCCTCCAGCAGCTGTGGGGCCCCTGGATGGTGGTGTTGGCTCTATGGCCCCTCCAGCAGCTGTGGGTGCAGTCAGCATGTGGGGCCCCTGGATGGTGGTGTTGGCTCTATGGCTCCTCCAGCAGCTGTGGGTGCAGTCAGCATGTGTGGCCCCTGGATGGTGGTGTTGGCTCTATGGACCCTCCAGCAGCTGTGGGTGCAGTCAGCATGTGGGGGCCCTGGATGGTGGTGTTGGCTCTATGGACCCTCCAGCAGCTGTGGGTGCAGTTAGCATGTGGGGCCCCTGGATGGTGGTGTTGGCTCTATGGACCCTCCAGCAGCTGTGGGACCCCTGGATGGAGGTGTTGGCTCTATGGGTCCTCCAGCAGCTGTGGGTCCCTGGATGGTGATGTTGGCTCTATCGCTCCTCCAGCAGCTGTGGGTGCAGTCAGCATGTGGGGCCCCTGGATGGTGGTGTTGGCTCTATGGACCCTCCAGCAGCTGTGGGGCCTCTGGATGGTGATGTTGGCTCTATGGCTCCTCCAGCAGCTGTGGGTGCAGTCAGCATGTGGGGCCCCTGGATGGTTGTGTTGGCTCTATGGTCCCTCCAGCAGCTGTAGGGCCCCTGGATGCTGGTGTTGGCTCTATGGACCCTCTGGCAGCTGTAGGAGCCCCTGGATGGTGGTGTTGGCTCTATGGCCCCTCCAGCAGCTGTGAGATGCAGTCGGCTTCAGATACCAGTGACCACCTATCAGGACCTTATTGAGTCACTCCCAGCCCGTCTAGCTGCTGGTGGTCACATATTAGCTGCTGGTTATAATAATGTGACTTCACTATGTATATAGCAATATGCCGCCTTATGACGGATTTACCCTTCCCCAAATGCCATATACTTCAGCCTTAAAGGCTTGGTACCTGCCCTGTGTATTTAGCTCGGCAGATATCAGCTGCCACTGCGGCTTTCCTGTACCATGGGCCCCACAGACCCATAAACCACCGTGTAGATGAGAATTTTGCGGATCACAATGGAGAATGTGTCAGCTCCAGCAGCCGGTGACTAAACCTCATTTGGCACGGCGAGCCATCTGATCAGGCCGATGACAGATCAATCTGCTGTTTCCTCCGGGCCTGTAACCTCTGCTGCTACAATCTAATGATGGGGGGGAGGAGGAATGCAGCTCTGCAGATAGAACGAACAAAATGCTGATGAATCCAATCAAAGAATTTATGACTCGAGCGGAACGAGGCAAAATGTAATTAGTAAAACTAAAGCGTCTTATGGCCTGAGGTCAATCAGCAATGGACGCCCACCGGGCAGCAGCGCCTCCTGACAGGCCACGGCCAACACCGCCGAAATCTGATCTGGGCTACGTTTCAACAACAATTTGTGAATTAAACCAAATATTTACTTAAAAACAAGAGACATAGGATGTAAGGCGGCTTTCATACAATGCATTTTTGGTAGATAGGCACAGGAATGAATGAATTGAATTTCTGCAAAAAAAAAAAAAAAGGCATGAAAAAATGCACTGTGTGAAAAACACCCTAATATCAGGAAACAGGTAAGTGCGGATGAAATGGAGCTGAAATACAGCAGATGAGCTCATGCTAAAAGGGAAAAATTTTTTTTTGGTTTAATTACTTATCCTGAAACTGAGGGGGGAGTTACATCCTGTATATGACTCCAAAAACTGCAACCCAACCCTGCAGAAAAAGGAGGGGAAAAGGCTCTGGGGGGAAACAAGGATGTAACTCAGGATCTACGGGATAAGAAATTTTATGAAACAGGGGAAGCACCAGCAAAAATAGTGAGTGCAGCCTGGGGGAAAAATTACGGGGATGAAAATCGGGTTAAAGTACAGGATAAGTAATGTATGAAACCGTAAACTGAAACCAGCGGGAAAAGGGGTTGCGTCTGGAGTATAATCAGGATAAAAACCTCGGAAATCGTACAGGAAAGTAATTTTTTGTCCAGGGGACTGCCCCCAGCAGAATAGGGAGTGCACCCCTGGGGGGAATATACGGGAAATGAAACTCAGGATCATTTTACGGGAAAAAGAAAAGTATGAAACCCCAATTCCCTGAAACCAGAAAGAATGTGAGTAAAAGCTTCTGGGGGGATAATCCCAGGATGTAACTCAGGACCCAAGTACGGGGTTAAGTAATTTTTGTTACAAAAAAGTGACTGCACCAGCAAAAATAGTGAGGGGGCACTCTGGGGATAATACGGGAAATGTAACTCAGGACCGTACAGGACAAATAATGTATTACAGGGACTGCAAAAAGTAGAAATAGTGAGTGCAGCTCTGGAGGATAAACGGATGTAATCAAAAACAGTAAAAGGATAAAAAATGAAAATGTACAGTGACTGCCCCAGTAGAATAGGGGGGTGCAGCTCGGGGAGGTAATACGGGATGTAATCAAAACCCGTAAAAGGAAAAGGAAAATTTTATGTACCCCGTGACTGCCCACAGAATAGTAAAGGGGGGCACCCTCGGAGAAAAAATACAGGATGAAACCCCCGGGAAATAAAGACGGGAAAAGTAATTTTGTACACAGTGACGCACCGGGCAAAAATAGGGGTTGCAGCTCTGGGAGTTAATACGGGATGTAAAAAAGGTAAAGAAACAGGAAATAAGAAATTATGTACACAGTGACTGCCCCAGCCAGAAAAAGTGGAGCAGTTTGGAGGATAAAAACGGATATAACTCGGATCATACAAATAAGAAATGCTGTACAGGACTGCCCCGCAGAATAGGGAGTGCACTTTTGGGTTAATACAGCATGAAACTAAAAATCAGTACGGGGAAATAATTAAGGGATGTACACGGTGACTGCACCACGGGAAAGTGACTGCAGCTCTGGAGGGATAATACAGGATTTTAACTCAGGTCAGTACGGGATAAAGTAATGTAGGGTACAGTGACTGCACCAGAAAAAATAGTGAGTGCAGTCTGGAGGATAATAAAAAGGAAAATTAACTCAGGATCAGTCCGGGATAAGAAAAATGTATGAACAGTGACTGCCCCAGAAAGAAAAATTTAAATGCAGCTCGGGGAAGTAAAATTTACGATGAAACTCAGAATCAGAACAGGATAAAGAAATGTTTAACAGTGACTGCACCAGCAAAAAAGGACTCCCAGCTCGGGAAAGGATAATAAGGAGAAAACTCAAAAATCGGGTACAGGATAAGTAATTTTTAATGTACCCCATTTGGACTGCACCAGCAGAATAGTGATTTGCAGTTTGGAGGATAATAAGAAATGTAACCCCAGACTCCCGGTTTAAGTAATTTAATGTATATTTGATTTGGCACCAGAAAATAGGGGTTTGCAGCTCGGGGGGATAAACAGGAGTAACTCGGGATCATTTCCCGGGAAATAAGTTAATATAAGTATTTGAAATTATAAAACCTTGTCAATGGTTTTTAAAAATAGGCAGGGAAATACCCTTTTAAAAGGGCAGCTATGGATGTGAATGGAGCAAAAACCCTTTTTTTAACCATATAAAATAAATTATTTGTAGAACAAACCCAGCTTGTGAAATAAAGCTTAAGCATAACACTTTTTTTGGGGACTTCCCTTTACAGACCCCAAAAAGAAAAAAATGTTATGTGCGGACCCAACCAATGGGGACGGCAATGACGGAACAATGAAGAGGAAGGTTTCAAACAAATAGTCTTTGGTCTTGTATTTATTTATGCGTAGAATTGCTTTGTTCAGATCACGTAAAACTTAAGCGTAATCCACCTGTTGTGTCCTTATCTACAATACAGGAACTCTTTAACAGCCATATCCTCAGATTGTTCCCGGCCTCACAGCGGGGTCCTTCTGTACTTGACCTCCGAGCGCCTCCTCCCTCCCTGATTAAGGTTCAGCCAACAGAGCCGCTGCCCTGAGAAGGCTGCACCGATCTGATGAGAGATATGAAAAGCATCTTTGTACTATTGATTATGCAGCCAAGTCCTGAAACACAAGGCTCGCTCTGTTCTCTCTGATGTCAGCCGCCCCATGCTGTGTGTTATCCGAGAAAAATCACATAATCCCCATCACATTGCCGAATTTACGGACGGGGGGAAAATCCGCACAAACAAACTCACTAAAAAAGTGTAAGAAAGAAACAGAACAACTAAAACCAGACAAAGGGAATAGTATAATAGCAAAATATTCTTTACAAAAGGGGGGAGTAAATAGTAATTATATTTTTTACTAGGGGCAGTATTAAATAGTTTCTTCTTGTCATGGCAGTATATAATTATATTCTTGTACAAGGACGTTTTATAGTTATATCATGTACAAGGGGGGGTTTATAGTAGTTAATTCTTACAAGGAGCTATTATAGAGTTATTTCTTGTACAAAAGGGGGTGATTATAGTAGTTATATTTTTGTACATAGGAACAGATTATATATTTTTGCTTGTAATATAGGGCGTAAATTTTAGAGTTTTTATTCTTGTACATAGGGAGGTATTATAGTAGTTATATTTTTGTACATAGGAGCGAATTCTAGTAGTTAAAATTCTTGTACAGGAGCAGAAATTAAATAGTTTTATTCCCCGTACAAGGGGGCAGATAATACGGTAGTTATATTTCTTTGAAACCCAGGTGCATATTAATAATAGAAAAATTTTTGTATATAGGAACAGAATTAATAGTTTTTTTCTTTTAATAGGGGGCCCTATTATATATTTTTACCTTGTACATAGGGGGCATATTAAGAGTTATATTTTGTTCATAGGGGGCAGAATTACAGTATTATATTCTTGTACATGGGCAGATTTAGTAGTTTTTAAAAATTCTTATCATAGGGGACAGTATTATAGTAGTTATATTTGTTTATAGGGCGAAATTTATAGTTACTGTATATTTCTTGTACATAGGGGGATATTTTAGCAGTTCTATTTTTACATTGAACACTCCCCTTTTATTTTATTGTTTCAGAGGGTTCTTTTCAGTTATTCCCCCAAAGTCAGCCCTTTTTTTTTCTTTCTAGTTATTCTCAACCTTCATCTGGTGATTGATCGTTTTGAGATACACATACTGTTTCACCCCTTTGTGCCCTGCACAGACTCTTAAACATTTTATGTTAAAGGGGGAATCCTGTCAAAACATAATTTCTATACTACATTCCACCACAGAAGCTGGAAGCCAAGTATCGACATGTAAATCACAAAAAAGGGGGATAAAAGGGGGAAAAAAATTGAGAGTCCGATTTTCTATATGCTCGTATTTTTGATAATCAGAATGCAATTTTTACATTGACAATTTGAATAAATATTGGCCCCCACAATCCAGAGCGCTTTCCCAAATTTTCGGGGCCAATTCCTCGAAAATTTTAGACAGAAATTTCGTACCCCAAAATCCTTCCTGCTATTTTGAATGGAAAAAAAGAAAAAAAAATTTTTATAAAGGGGGAAGAGATTACTGAACATAAAACCAGTTCAAGATAAAAGAAGCCAAGTAGTCACAGAGTTTATTACCAAAATGCGGGTTTTTAATGGGACTCCCCCTAAAAGGATTGGGTTTTCCGGTTGTTCATGATCACTTTGATGGCTATTGAAAAGTAACCCCGCGTCCCGCTCCGCCGGTCGGTAATGCGTCCCCGCGCGCAGGATCGGGGCTTTACCTCTCAGTCATGTAGGAGTGTGACGTGTAATCCATCATCGCTCTGATTTGTCACCAAAGCACTGAAAGAATTTCCCATTAATCACTTTAGTCCTCATTAGGGCAATCTTTATAACCCAATCTAAGAGTGAATTCACATCAGCGTCGGAGGTGCCATTTGGAATTTCCATAACTTCCATAATCCTCGCAAATTACATAAGGAATGGCAGAAAAAAATAGCACAGCATGCTGTGGGCACCATGGCGGAAACCCGAAGGGTCCAATTGTAGTCACCGTAGTGTCCGTCAGTAAACTGATCCAGTCAGACCTCTGTAATCAAGCTTCCAAAGGGAGGTAATGGTGTCCGTCTGGCACTGTTCATGTCTACAATATCAGTAAACGTATACGGTCACATCTATGTGACTGAGGTTCCAAATGCAGTCAATGGGGTCCGTCTGGCACCGTTCATGTCTGTCAGAAAACCAATCCAGTCATATCTATATGATGGAGGTTCCATATGGAGCCAATAGGGTCTGTTGGGCATTCAGTGTCCGTCAGTAAATGGATCAAGTCGCATCTCTGCGATGGAGCTTCCAAATGGAGTCCGCCGGGCACTGTTCATGTCCGTCAGTAAACCAATCTGGTCAAACCTCTACAATGGAGGTTCCAAAAGGAGTCAATAGGGTCTGTCTGGCACCATTCGTGTCCGTCAGTAAACCAATCCGGTCCCATCTATGCAATGGGGGTTCCAAGTGGAGTTAATGGGGTCCGCCTGGCACCGTTTGTGTCCGTCAGTAAACCAATTCGGTTACATCTATGCGATGAAGGGCCCAAATGGAGGCAATAGGGTCCGTCAGGCACTGTTCATGTCCGTCAGTAAATGAATCCGGTCACATCTCTGCGATGGAGCTTCCAAAAGGAATCAATAGGGTCTGTCTGGCACCATTCGTGTCCGTCAGTAAACCAATTCGGTCACATCTATACAATGGAGGTTCCAAATGGAACCCCCAACTAAGATGTGAATCCACCCCAAGACCTAGTCGGATATAACCCCCCCACAACCAATGCACAGCTTCATTAACCCCTTCCCTCCACAGTGAGTTTAGTTTGTGCTGCATTTGATCTTTTTATCCTCCCCGCCTTCCAAGATCGATGACTTTTCTATTTTTCTGTCTACATAGACCTCTTGTGGGGGGCTTTTTTTTTTTGGGGAAAAAGGTGTACTTTTTTAATAAAACCTTTTTCCCCACCCCTTAAAAAAGAACGGGAAATGTTTTTTTTGTGCGTTTGGAACATAAAAAAAAAAACCAATTTGGCCCATTTTCACGGGTGTTTAGTTTAGGGCGCACACAACCCAGTTAACTGACTGTTTTCTGTGTTTTTTGCAGGTCGAAAACGTTTCCCCGCAACCCCAAAATGGGTTTTCGTTTTCTTTAAACGCGTAGTCCCCCCGTTCAATATAATGTATCGGTAAATAAAAATTCTTGGTCGGTTGGAACATGCACAAAAAAAAAATTACAAAAAAAAAAAAGCACAATTGCGGAGGGTTGTTTTGCTAGAGATCACTGTGCAGTATAAGTGATGTTTTGAGCCTCTTTCATAAGAATTGTTAAGAGTAAGGGCACTTTAAAACTTTAACCTTTTTTGATGCTAAAAAGATCCGCTCCGTTCAACGCAAAACGCGGATTTCAATAAGGGAAATACAACACTGTTTTTTAAAGGGCAATATCCACCTTCTAACACATAATGTGAACACCCCCAAAAAAACCCGACAAGAAAATTTCTGTTTTGGGGGGAAAAAAAAAAAAAAAAAAAAGAAGCGATTTTCCCCCAATAAAATTTTTCCCCAAAAAAAAAATAAAAAATGTACTTTAAGATTTAGTCAGTTTGGGAACCCCCTTTTAAACAAGTGGGCCCCCAAACCATCATGTAAAACATCCCCCCAAGGCTGGTTGCTATGGGCAACAAAAACAATCAGAGCACAGCTTCCATATCCTGTACTCCCCTTTTGAAAAATGAAAGAGAGTTTTTTAAAGGGCTGTTAGGGGCTCTGTTTGGGCTCCCAAGGGCTCTGTTTTAATTTTTTGGTCCAAAAACCGAGGGGCCTGATTTGGTTCCAAAAGGTCAACAAAGCCCTTTTTAATGGTTAAACATTTTTGATCAATGGGGCCCCCTTAAGGGAGAAAAATTCCCTTCCCTTTTTTTCAACATCCCGCGCTTGGGGCGGGAAAAGGGAAAATTCCCGGGCCCCTCCCCTAGGGAAAACTGCCAAAAAAGCAACTGTGTTTTCTATAGCAACCAATAAAGAGCCCAAAACGTCCAACCCGAACTCACCCTTTCTTTTCTTTTACGTCCTGGAAAAATGAAAAACTCCCACTGTTTGGGGTCACTATGGGCCTGATTGGTTGCAATGGGAAAAAACCCCCTCACTGTTTGGCCATGTTCCCCGGGTTTTTATTTTGACTTTTTTTTTTTGGATAAAGGTTTTTCGAAGCGTTTCCTCCCCCAAAACCTTGGGGTTCCAAAAAGGCCTAAAGTTTTTTTAAATTTTGATTCCCTATTTAAAAAACCTCTTTGGAAATTCACACACGACGGGGTTTTTTTTCCTTTTTTGGGGTTTTTTTTTTCCTTTTTTTTTTTAAATTTTTTAATTTTTTTTGGTTTTTTTTTTTTTTGGGTTCTGGCTTTTTTCCCCGGTTTTTTGTTTGTTTATCGAAAACCCTTTGCCGAGAATCGCCTCTAAAAACCCTTCTGGATAAGAAAAATTTTGGCCCAGGTTTTTTTGGGGGCGGAAACCTCCGAAAACCTTGTCCAAAACCACATCAAAAAAAAACCAGTTAAAAAAAACCCTTTTTGGGATTTTTTCCCTAAATAGGGCCATATTTTCCCTTCCTAACAGCAAGGGGGGGAAATTTTTAAAAACAGAAAAAATTGTAAAATTATTGGGGCCCCAACAAACAAAAAACGTTTTTAAAACCTAAAAACCCTAATCCTTTTTTTTGCCCAAGGGAACCAGAGCTCCAAATTTAAATTTTTTTTTAAAAGCGGGATAAAAAAAAAAGGGGGAAACCCCTTTAAATTTGGGTTTTTTTTGGAAAAAGAGGACCGTCATGGCGGCCCCCACACCTGCGAGACCTTGGGGCATTTTCCCCCCCCAACTGGGGTTTGGACACAAGGGGTTTTAAAACCCAAACAACAAATTTTATTTAAGCTACAATTTGGGGCCCTTTTCCCAAAACCTTTCCCATTAAAACCCCAAAAACCCCTATCGGAACCCCAAAAATCCGGGATCAAGGCAAGTTTAATTCCGCTCCATGGAGAACCCTTTAAAGTTTTGGGGTTCTTCGACCCTTGGAAAAATGGGTTTGTCTCATGGGAGCACCGGGAAGGGGGACAGTAGGCCCCAGTTTTTTCTTTTTTTCCAACCTTACTTGCGCCTACTTGACCTAAAAATTTTTGGGGTTTTCCCCCCCAATCCCGGGGCAAATCACGCCAAACCAACACAAAATGGGCACCCGAAACCCGGGGCTAGGGGCGTAATTAAAGGGGGTATTCCGGGTTTCAGGGAAAAAAATGAAAAAATGACCCAATTTTCTAAAAATAAATTTTTTTTTTTCAATAACCCCGGAAAAAAACACCTTTTGCCCTTTCGTCAGCGAAGGAAATCTGTTTTTTGGGCACGTGGAATTTCTCCCAGAGGTGCACACTTGTTTATAATAGGGGATCCCGTTTTTTGACCCTTTAAAGGGGAAAACCCTTGGGGAAATTTTTTGGCTCCTGACAGACTTGGATTGACCCACAGGGGAAAGCCCCGGGGGGCCCCCCCGGGCACTGCTTTTCCCAACGAAAAAAACAGAAAAAGGGGGAAAAGCCGAAATCCCCAAACCAGCATGCTTGGTTCTATAAAATACTGTAAGGTGGCCCCCAAAGGGCCCGGGGCAGGGGCCCTCTTTTCCATTTTTACCCCAAAACATTGCCCTGGGGCCCCCATAAAGGGGCCCCCAATGGTCTAAAGTAAGGTCCCCGGAAAAACCCAAAAACATACCCTGGGGCCCTTTGGGTTGGGTTTTCTTATTTAACTTTTTTGGGGTTTTTTGGGTTTCCAAAAGTTTTTGAACCCCTGGGGGAAAGAGGCCCCCAAAGGGTCCCTCCCCCGCCAAATGTCTTTTTGGGGTCCCGGCTTTCTAGTGTCCCCCGACATAAGGGGGCGTAATAAAAAGTAAAGCTTTGGGGCGGGGGCCCTTAGGGATGGCGAAGTGTGATGTCATGTAATGTATTTGGCAGGGCCCATTGCAGTGCTCTGCCCAGGGGCCCATAATTCTGTTAAGACGGCTCTGCACTGGCGGGCCCTCAAAGCAACACAGTCTGACATTACTGCCCGATTATATCTATACCCATCCATAGATAAAGACAGATTTCTATTATAAATAAAGACAGAAACTATACCAAAAGATTACTAGGACCCAAATTCTTTATTCGGACTGGGGGGGAATTTAATTTATCCACAAATGTGAACAGGTGCAAAGCATCACAGAGTCTTTGAAGGGGGGGGGGGGGGGGGGGGGGGGGGGGGGGGGGGTTTAGTTTTTTTGCATTTTTTTAATTTTGTTTTTCCATTACATAGAAATGACCCATTGTTCACTCTGCTGTGGTCTCTTTCAGGTTGTCATGTCCTGGCCACATCCTTTTGGCTGCATGCAATATTTTCTTTTGTGCTCAATAGTTAAAGTTTCCACTGCATCTAAGTGATTTTTTTTTTTTTATCATCAGTTTTTTTTTAATTTTTTTCCCCTAATGGAATTTAAAATGCTTTTTGGGGCTTTTAAAATTTACGGGCTTATCAATTTCGGAAACCCAATTGGGGGCCAACCCCCAAAGCATCCCCAGCTATCAGACGACTCATGGGGCTACAGCATACCCTCCACTATTTGGGGGGGAAAAACCCCTCCCAGGTGCAGCCCTATCCCCCTTTTATTTGGTCCCTTCCCATACATTTTAGAACTACTATTACAAAATTCAATAGTTGCCCTCAAGGTTTCCAGCGCCAAAAAAATTGGGAAAAGGGTGGCCCGGTATTGCAGCTTTAGCCATTTACTTGAACTCTTTGGTTGGGGAAAGGCCTTTTGTCCACACGGCGGTATTTCCCAAATCGGGAATTTCCCCGCCGATTCTAACTAAACTTTCTACATCCCCAAAAGCCAAAAAAAAATCATCCCATTTACCCCCAATAGAAAATAAGCCTCTTGGGCCAAAACAACGGCAAATTTTTTTTTTTTTTGAGGGGGGGGGTAAGGAGTTTTGGGTTAATTTTTTCGTAAAAAAAAAAAAACCCTTTAAAATTTTTCATTTTTTTTGGGGCGTATTTCCAAATGGGGAAAAAAATGTGAAAAATTTACTATCCAGGCATTGGGGTTGGGGAAAAACCTTTGGGGCCAAAAAACACCAAAAATTTTCACAAACCGAAACCCCCTAAAAACAAATGAGACTTTTTTTTGACTGAAAATTTGCGGGGCCCAAAAAAAAGATCCTAAAATTCCCCTGCAATCATATGGAAATTAAAAAAAACCCCCTAACAAGGGGGTGGCCTACAAAGAATAAAATTTTTTAACATTTCCCTGATTGGGGGGAATTAAAAAACCTTAAAGGGGAACCCCCCTTGGTTTTCTTTCCCCATTTGGGTTTTCCAAACTGGGGGGGCCCTAAGAAAAGTTTGAAGAAAGGGTTTTGGTTTTTACCTTCCCCACCCCGGAATTCTGGAAAATAAATTTGGAAGGGGGCCCAAAACCCATGTCAAGGCCCCGGAAAAACCAAACCCTTTTCAAAACTACCAAAACTTTTCACCCCAAATTTTTCTGTTTGGGCCCCCGCATCTTTTTTAGTTGCACCCACAAAAACATAACAAAGAACCCTTTTTTTCTTACATTAAAAAAGGGGAAATTATATAAAAGCAAGATCAAATGCCAGGATTTTTTTTTGGGGCGGTTACCTACAACATATAAATGTGGGAAAGGATTGTGAAATTTCAAAGTTGCTTGGTTTTTTCCCTTTTAAAATACATTAAATAAAAAGAAAACAAAATAAATAAAAAATGAGTAAAAAGGGGGGATTTTAGCCTTTAAGGGGCCCCGTTCCAAAACCGCCAAAGGAGGCCCTGTTTTGGAGCTTTCCATCAAACCCTCAAAACCAAGAAACGACCAATTTTCCCATTTTTTTGCTGGTAACTACTGTTAGGTTGCGTCCACAAGACACTGGTCAAAAAAAAATATATTTTTTTTTTAAATCAGAATTCGAAAAAACACCCTTATCTGATAAATTTTTTTTGATTCAAATTGATTTCGGTTTTTTTATTTTTTCCCGTCTATTTTTTTTCAGAAAAAAAATCTTTATTCATCTCTATGGGGTTTTGGACACGATCAGACAGATGTTTGGGATGTTTTTTTTGGGAAAATTTCAAATCCGGCAAGGGGTGAAAAAATGTTTTTTTTTATGCCCAAAAAAAAAGTTTTTTGCGATCCGACTTATTGAAAAACCCCCGTTGTATGGGCTAAAAAACCCAATTTTTAATTAGGTCCCATGGGGATGCTTTTTAACCAGGTTTTAAAAAAATGAAACCGTAAAAATTCCATGGTAAAAACATGGTTAAACACAAACCCTTTAAAAAATTTTTTGAATTTAAACCCCAGAATGGATACCAGTGGCTTCAGACCTACCCTAATGACGTAATGGGATCAGTGGGGCTCAGCTGACAGGGGTCTGCCGTCTTGATGCAGAAAAAAAAAATTCTGTACAGGAATCTGGAAAACAGACCTTCGTGTAAAGCATGAACCAGACTTCTCTCGCGTACCCCCTTCAGGCCACATCACCTTCCATCAGGCTTCAGCTTAATCTCCCATCATAGAAGATGAGTAGTGACGGCGAATCCCATTCTGTGGTTTCATAATGACTTGCAAATTTAGGTTTAATTTTTTCTTGTACAAAGCAGCTTTTTTCAAAAATGTTTCAAACCCTGCTCAAGAAAACACCCAAACTTTTATTTTGTACAAATTTGATTTACCAAAATGAAGGCTTTGGGGTTTGCAACCATGAGAACGTCAATCTGCATTCACCCACTGCATTAAAAACCATTTTAAAAAAACGTGCAGGGTTCTTTTGTTCTTGACCACATTTCACTGGTCCCAAATAGGGTTTATTAAAAAAAAACACCCCATCCAAATAATGTCATCTAAACGCGACGTGTGAACCCAGGGTACATTCAAACAACGAATTTGGACGCAGCTTCAGTGCGGAAATCTGCTCACAATCAGTATCCAATCTCTTTTTATTTCCAATGTATAAACCGCGTCGTCGCGATTTTCAGCATGGATTTATTTTTCTGTGAAAAAAGAATGCACATGCCAATTCTTGAGGCAGATTTTGCACCAGATCCACACCTCACATAACAGTATATTGGAGGCTGAAAATTGTTGTGTTAAATCCACGTCCAAAAACGGGTAACCGCAAATTTTAAAAACATGGATCAGCCCCCAAACTATCGTGTGAAAATAACCTTAGGCCTTGTCCCCACGGCATGGGTTTGCGGGCCCTTTTTTTAGACGTTTGCGGTTTTGCAGACCCGCTGAAAAACCAGCCGCAAACAACCACCGGGGACTATGGAAAACCGTGCGCAGTCCCATGCACGGGTTTCCCCCGCCGCCAAAAACTTGAAAATGTTCTTCTTCCGTCCGGTTTTTGACGGTCAAATTGCAGAGAAAAGCCTCCTCCCTCCTCCCCCCCACGGCCGTGGGGACGTCAAACAAACCGACTGGTATTTGTCCCCGTCCAGAAACGGCCCTTAGGGGATCTCAAACGACAATTTTCGGCACTACCCGGCAGGGACAAACCTGCAATCGCCACGCTATGACCCGGCCCCCCAATTTCTTTCAATCCCCACAAAATCTCACCCGAAATCGTGACCATGTCCCCTTTTTTCGGGGCGTACAGTGACCGGGGGAAAGTGGGGAAGTGAAGTATCAAAGAGTGCACAGAGTTTACCGCTAGGAGTTTAGGTGCATTGCAGCACAATTATGCGCCAAAGTACACCCCGCAAATACTTTCTGGGAACATACCCTTAGACCTGGGACATGACTGGGTTGCCAAGTCATTAAACACGAACTCCCAAGAGTGTCGGCATTAGGGAAGGTGACAAATCTCTACACAGTAAAGCTCCCAGACTTTGTAGCTCCCAATCCGGGCCCTGTTTGGAAAAACCCAAGAAATCAACTAAACCCCCAATTTATTTAATATATATATATTATATAAACACACCACAAACACACACAAAATGCCCCACTTATTTCAGAGCTTCCTGAAGAATCGCAAAGAGGTTTTTAGATCGTGGAAAACCACTAGGATTTGGTGTCTAAACGTCATCTAACGGTGGCGCCAGTGTTTATTGCAATCGGGGCTTGACGTAGAATTAAGTTGCCCCGGGGTCGTTCCCTTAGCAAATGATCAATTCTGGCAAATAATTTTTTTTGGGAACTTCCAAGCAGTGAAAAAGTATATTTAAAAACGTTGTGATAAAATCTCATCCCGCATCGTGAATTCTTAGAAGACATTTCCAATTTTTCGCAAAATGAAGAGTTGAAACGCAGGCGTAAGTTTAAAGAGGAAAGAGGAGGGAAAAAAAGCTTTGTAAAAGGGTTTTTCCCTTGCCAACAGGAAGCCGCAATTTTCTTAATATACTTTGTATTTTAATTATTTAACATTTTTAAGCCTTTCCCTTTCGTCAGTGAATGGGAACCCTTTTTTTTAATACAAGGGGAAACCTCGACCTTATTCAGAAAGCGAGGGGTTTTTCTTAAAAGTATTTTCTAGAAAACACATCAGAAAAAAAAGTTAAACAAATTTGAAGGAAAAGTTTAAAAGGAAAAAAGGGAAAAAGAAAATTCTTTTAAAAACCCAATATAAAAT